>CM052339.1:1920567-2178646 GCA_028455595.1 Lasioglossum vierecki
ACTACTGATTTTCGAAAATTTTCCGGCGTCTGACTTATCGCTGACTTTACTACTTTTCGCAAATTTTCAAGAATTTTATGAAAATTTGCGAAAAGTAGTAAAGTCAGCGATAAGTCAGACGCCGGAAAATTTTCGAAAATCAGTAGTACAACTCAACGGCAAGTCAGACGGTCGAAAATTGGCGCAAATTTTCGAAAACCTCGGAAATTAAACTTTGTATTAGGAGAACATGATATCGAAGGAGGTATCCGAAATTCAGTAGTACAACTGAACGGCAAGTCAGACGGTCGAAAATTATTAATTATTCAAAGTTTCTCTATCTTTGCGATGCCAAATCAGTAGAGTAACTCAATGACAAGTTGGACGGGTATGCATTTTTGTGAAAATCAGTAGTATCGCTGCAGGGATATTCAGGATGAATTCAGGAAGTTCAATAAATAATTACACAGTTGTGCTTCTTTATTATTATATATTGTCTTTATTTATTCATTGTAGATTCATACATAAACTGTTTGTATTGCACATGTAGATAACTTATATTCTAAACATATATAGCAAGAATGTTGATTAGCTCAGAGCGAAGGCTGTCAAAACTAGCTCCTCGGACACACTTCTGTGATGCAACTGATGTAGTTCACTGACATCATGTAGTCTAATTCTATAATTAAATATAAATAATTAAAAATAAATAATAAAGTAATAAATAAAATAATTTTTAAAAAACCCTTATGGGGTTCGTTGTAATGTGGAAACTTTAATTTTCAAACGTATGATAGACGCAGTTACGGAAACATTAAAAAAAAAATAATCTTATTGGATATTCAACTTGTAGCATCCTTAGCGAAAACATGTCTTCAGATTCCAACTCGCTGAACGGTGTGAAAATATCGTGGAAGAAAATAAACAATGGATTACGAAAATAGAAACCTCGAGCTTTAAAATAAGTCCACGTTTATTGTTGTGCGATTCTTTTTTACTAAATTATAATAGTTTGAATATGGAGGACTGTTTAAAACGATGTTTAAATGTTTTTTGTAGTTAATATAACTGTAGATAAAAATAATTGCTAGTTATGGGGTCAATGCCCTGTTTTCTAAGAGTGTATTTCTTACCATGGAAGGGTTTGGAGAGAGCTAGAATTCCCTTTCGGTAGGTAATTCCTCGACCGGAACTACCATGGGCCATGTGGCAGCGTAGACTACGCTCGTAACCATAAAGCTTGGAAACACAGCCAACAAATACATGTTAGCTTCCCGCGTCTCTTTGCTCGAGTAATCGTTTACTATCCGCACAGACAGGAATAACACGTGAGCTCGGCTTTACACTACCTGTGGAAATCTTCTTTCCAATTTTCAGTTGTGACAATCAATTGACAATATGATTTAGAAAGCAAATACCATTTTGTGTACGTTCAATGTGAAAATATTTTAAAATATTCAATTGTAAAAAATATTGAGTCAAAAATACAAGTATGAAATAAATGGTAAAATATACAAGTACCTCTAAGATATGAAATTAAATATTTAAAAAAAAAATTGGAACAAATATTAATATACAAAACGTACCTTCGAAGAAGAATGAGGTGTCAAAATGTTGCTCGGATGAAAAGACATACGGACAGGTAGAAATTGTTTATTTTCCCCATAAAATAAAGACGAAAATACGTCTATAGGGATTATCCTATTCTTCTATTATCCTGCAATGCCCCCTTTTCTCCTTCCAAAGAAGTCGATCGGCTATCCCTAACAATTTAAGTGAATGTTTCAATATTAGTAAGAATATAGTCCAAATTTTAAAATTTCTAAAATCCACCCTTTTCCATACTCTGTGATCTCGTATATAACAACTGCAAATCTATCTCTCTCCACAATAAATATAATAGTATAAATAGCATAAATGTTTCTAAGTAGAAAGATATAATATTGCAATCATATGTTATAATCCCTAATGTATAAATAAATAAATAAAAAAAACGTCCTTTAGGAAGGTGAAACATAGATCGAAGAAGATCGAAGGCGTCAGCGATATTTATAATACAAATAGATACAAGTCCTTTATTTCGATAATTACACTAAGTCTTCGGCTATCGTCTTTGTTTCAGCTTATTGTTAGTTATCATCAAGGAAGAGAAGCGAGGTGGTACTCAGAAGCGTGGATCGTCGGAATACTGTCTAGGTTTGTTGAAGGTACTGTGCAACTGACGGCCGAGTCTCGGCGAAGGTGTCCACGGTAACCGACGACCTAAACGAGGCGCGAACAATGGTGGGAGGTATTGTTCTTCGGCGTAGAGCTCGTCCTGATCCTTCGGGTAACTGTAAGAGAATAATTCTTCCCCCGAATCTCGGCCTAGGCGAGGTGTAAATTGGGTTGGCTGACGTTTCTCTCCACCTGGAAAATTATTACAAAAGTTTCACCCTGGCAACACTTTCTTCTATGAATTTATATATTTTACAGCTACAGTAAAATTCTATAAGGATTTTCTATAAGGATTTTCTATAAGGATTTTCTATAAGAACTTTTCTATAAGAACTTTTCTATAAGGACTTTTCTATAAGGACTTTTCTATAAGAACTTTACTATAAGGACTTTACTATAAGGACTTTTCCATAAGAACTTTTCCATAAGAACTTTTCTATAAGGACTTTACTATAAGGACTTTTTTAATTTTCTTTCTATAAGACCTTTGTTTTTATTGAATCCTTTTTCAAAACTGCGTTCTTATTTGATCTCTTACGCTTTTCTATTAAATATGGTCGAGTGGTTTTTTCTTTTGTACAGCAGTGTATAAATTCACTATACCTGGGATAGTGATAACGGCCCAGCGTCCTCCGTCAAGGATGTTCGCCAACGCTTCAAGATCCGGGTCGACATCCGACTTCTTCTCGGACCTGCGACGTCTGCCTAATCGTGGACCAAACCACATGCCGCCAGCAATGTCCTGCGTGGTGCGTTTGATGCACTTTCCATCGGTACATGGTCCAAAATCGTTGCCCGATGTCCTTTCGCTTGCTACGTTGCTTGGCGATTCTCTTCCCACTGGTTCAATAGATTTTTGTATTATCATCGTATTTTTGTATAATCAATGTGACAGGAATATAGATGATTAAATTTTATTTACAATAAAATAAATTATATTTTATATAAAAATATATTTACAATTATATTTTTAAAAATACAATGTAATCGAAACATAAATGATTTGTTCAATATTATACCTCATCCTCATATTTCCAATTTTATTTTTAAATTTTAAACAGTTCAATAATGCCATTCATCCTCATTCTTTAGAATTTTATTTATATATATTATCTGCAATTTTATGTAAATGACTTTTATACAGTTCTATATTAATTTTCAATCTCGTTCCTCATTTTTCCAGGCACATTAAAAAAGAATCAATGTGATAGAAACACATAAACGACTTTAAATACAGTCCAACATTTGACATTGCTAACATTTATCTAAAGAAAAAGTTTCTTCTTTCTTTAATGATTCTAGAAGATTGGAAATAGTGTTTCTGCGGTTTTATGAATTGCAGCTAGTCATTCTTCACAATTTTTAGCAATGAACAGTCTCAAACGAAAATAAAGCCACGACAAATGTATTAAATTGTTTATAAGAAGGAGGACCGTAGTGGCACGACTTATTTATAGACTGCGGATCTTTATGCGTTTAAAATTCAATAGAATTTAGTACCATTTTCATTTATTTCAGATCTACAAAGGCTAATACACCCCGTGGCAATCTTTCCGATCGGAGCCATTAATACCAATTTTAGAAAAAAACATTTACAATTTGGAAGTATAAAATATTACTTTATGGAGTTAAAACTAATAAAAAATGAAAAGGAGCTTATCGAAAAATGAAAAATAACAAAATAACATAAGCACCCATTTATTATAACAAAGAAAAACGTGTTCGTGAAAATAAATAAATAAAAGTTTACTAAATAAATAAATAAAGTTTTTAAAATAAATGACAGTTCACCTGATTCCACTTTCTTAAAAGTTGTCTAAGAAAAATTTTAAATTACATAAACATCCGCAGTCCATTTATTTATAATAAAGAGAACGAGGTATATTTGACTCACCGTATTCGCTGGAGGTGCAGGAAGTAACGCACAGGAAGCAAACAAGTGCGCGAACCGCGGCGACGTATAAAGGTGAGTTCGCACCGTGACCGATCATTGCTCGTGTTCGACTATACGTTATCGTCGACACTGCACGCCGAATGATGTCGACAGAGCCGGGAACCTGGTGTTTTATAGGGGTGCGAACCACCCTCGAACGGGGGTAGCTTACGCGCGTCACTGTCCACCGTGTCTCGAGGACTATTTTTCTCCCTTTCTTTCCATTCATTTGATCACAGATACGCAAACATCGGGGCCAATCTCGCTCCCGCCTCGCACGGCGATTCGTCTCAATTTTCAGCTAAGATCCATGGTTCTCCATACCTAATGAGCCGGGGGATGCGTCTACTACGCCAGGAAATCGTGCCGAGATCCTGCAACCGCCCACGCAAACGCTCGTGGCCTTGCAAACCGGAAAAGCTTTCTTTTTGCGTCGCTCTATGTTTATTATGGTGGTTGTTTTCCGTTCTAAAAACGGATGCATCGCGAAACCTTGCAAACAGGATGATAAAGTTGCTGTGGGTACTCAGGAAGTTTTAAGATAATTTAAAATATAATTAAAAATAATAGATTGTGAAAGACTGTAGTTGGTATATTATAATAACTTATTAGATGCATTGAAACAAATAAATAATATAAGTGTGGCAACTGCAGCAACGTTCAAACAACGATCACCAATGTGAATTTTGTCACAAATGTGAAGTTGCTGATTTATTTAAAAAAAAGTTTTCTTTTTACTTAAAAAATGTTTAATCAATAAGTTGATTTCACCGGAGAAATTTATTAATATTATTAATATTATTATACTTATAAAGATATTAAATTAGTAATTAATTAAAAATACTTCAGCCTTATTATATTTATTAGAGGATACAATTAAAAAACCCTATAAATCCTCTAAATTGGTGATCCCTAATGGAATTCGTTAAAATAAGGGAAGTTTAAGATTGAACTAGAAGGATGATCAATGATCGAAAGATCGAATGAAGTAGATGACTTGCAGCGCTGGAAAATTGGAAAGTCTAACTCGGTGAAACACCCTCGCGTTTTTCCCGGCCCCTGTCAACCGGAGCGAACACAGCGGGAGTTCCACGGGACAATCTGTTCTCGATTAAGCTTGTCAATTAACCATTTCAATTTCGGGATCGACGAGATCGAGATGGGACTAGTGGGAGCGTATAAAATCTCCACGCTTGCTCGCGATCCACGCATTTCGACTTAACCGGTTGCCCAAACCTCTGAAAATCAGAATCACGCACGGTCAAATAAAATTGCAGAAGATTAAGTTCTTCAAAAGATCATTGAGAGCAGAAGGAAATGAGAAAACCTAACTTTTTCAAACCACATGTCCGGTGCCAATAAAACAGGTAGACCAATAATTGAATACTAATAAAATTGAACAACCCAAAACAACGTAAAGGGGTTCAAGAAATTTAAGACGATTAAATACTGCGTATCATAAAGACAAAATAAAATAGACTGGAATTATATCAACTGGAAACTGATTAAAATGGATCAGAATAAATAAGGAGGTTGTTTAAGCGATATAATTATGAAATAAATCGGAAGATGAAGAAAATGGAAAATACCATGACAACAAATTTAGCTGAAGGTAAAATTGAATGAAATAGATTAGGAGAAAACAAAAGTGTGAATAAAATTGAATAAACGGAATACCATTTTCAGAATTTATCGATCAAATTCTCTGATTGAAATTAGCTCTCGATAGTGGCTGGCAAGGATCACGCGAGCCATCAAAGTTTTGACAACGGAAATCAACAGAAATAAATTAGAGAGGGAGTCGGCGCACTTCCGAGTTCTGAATATTTGCGAGACATTTAATTTCCTCCGACCGACAGAAGACATAATCTATCCTAGAGGGAAACAGTGTTGTTTACGATTGCTTCGCAGCGTAAACCGAGTCCCGAAGAAGATTTGTGGCACTGTTACGAAACCTTGTGTATCTTTCTCGATGCTGTATTAACTCTTTCCACTAGAAAATTCATTTATTTATCTGTTATTTATCCTGCGCAGATGCATCTGAATTTTTTTAGTAATTCCTTCGACGATTAATAATAATAGCCATATTGCCAACTGTACAGTGTTCAAAATCGTTAATTTCCCAAACTCTGGAACATGCGTAGATAACCGAATGAAACACGTACACGGATTTCACATTTGTCCAATTGATCATGGACCCAAAAGGAGATTCTAATCACTGAACCACTTAGGACTGGTGCGTGTGCCGTCGGAAATCATGTCAATTCTGATCGCATCAGACCATTGAATTTTGACGAACCCTCGCAGCTTACTTTGCGGCGATCTATCAGATCTTATCAATCCTCTGAACGAGATGAGACTATACGAGGATCCATAGATTAATTATTTTCATATTCCAAAATATTGCACTGCTTTCAAAGAGGTTTTGTCCTTGCTTCCTTCAAACATTTTTGTAAAGGGAAAAAATCACTTCGAATTAGCTGTAAGGCTGAAATAAAGCAAATTATTATTATTATTATTATTATTATTATTATTAGCTTCCTTTCTTGTCTATCTGTTTGGTACAAATCTTGCAATTGATTTCAAACTAACTTCCTGTTAAGAGACTTGAAACTTTAAACATAGTTAAGAACTGGATAACAATGCAATATTAAAAAAAATTTTAAAACAGTTTCTAACAAAAAGTTATTCGGAATTAAAGCGTGCTCACCAATTGTGAGACCGACTGTATATCTCGTCTGATCGATTCCCCGAACGAGCAGCGAGAAGAGAAGACAAATGCGAAACAAAAGCAAAATAAGTGGTCACGTGGGAACATTTTCGTGACACCGATAAGAGAACTCGGTCGCGCTGATGTTCACGGCTGCCTAACCGAAAAAAACCATGAAGCAGAGGTTTGTTTGCTTTGACGGGTATCGAAGGTCTAAGTACAACGAACTAAGTACGACTCGGCCACTTAGCCGGCTCGTGAAAAACTGGACCGTGCATGTGTCGACTGTGGACTCCGATCTCCTAATTGCTCTGTTCCCAACACTTCTGTTCGAGAACAACGTTTTAATGGAAGATGCGAGAACAATATATAATTAGTAGACAAAATTGTTTAAAATAAGTAGCAGTCAAAGGACAATCGTTGAAAGTAAATTTCAAATAAAACTCTTAAAGATAGTAAAGAGTTATCGACAGTAAAATTGGAAAATAATATGGAGTGCAAAGGAAAAAGTTATTTTTCAAATGATCTATCTATTAAAGTTTATAGGTTCTGTCTTAAAAAAAAACGAAATTATTTTTGCACGAACGTAATGGATCCTCGAGTGCAAAGAATTAAAGTTAAACAATGTAGAGTTTAATAATCAAGCATTTCTTTCAACAATTTGTTGACGTTCCTCTAAAAATGTTACAAAATTTTACCGAGTGTCCATTCCTTCCTCGCTAATATATTAAATTACAGTTGTGAAATTGTGCAAATATGGTAAATAGAAAAGGTTTTAAATAATTTAAACGTTGTGTTTGGCTCACTGTTTAGGGCAACTTTTCAACACGAAAGCGACGATCTCTTCGCCTCTACCAAGAATAACCGTGATCCTCGGTTACCGAGGTGTGTTTATTGTTTATATCGTCGACACGGGGTTCCTAGGTGTTCTGCATTTCGTCAAACGAAGAGTTTACAAAGAGCCGGCCGTCGATTCACCTTCCCGTGTTTAACACCTTCTGACATGATAGCACGTGCCTCTTCTCTCCCTCGGCTCCCCTAACCTTTTACCCTAAACGATCCTCTTATTAATATACCAAACGGTTTATCCACAACCAGACACCTAAACCATCTTCTTTAACGCTAAACGTACCACGGCCGGTCAAATGACCGGTCTTGAATTTTTAATTTTATAATTATTGAAACTATAACGTTGCTTACCTGGAAAATGATTCGATAAATTTCTTTATCCAAGCACATATTGCAATAAAAATTGCACGAAATCTAAATGAATAGAGCCTTGTCAATTTTATCAGCTAAAATATTTTAATCGCTTTCAGTGCTCGGTATGTTTAGTGTTAATGTCAATGACTTATTCCGATTTTTGCATAGAGATCCACAGTCCAATATTACTACACTGGGTGTTTATACATTTTCTAATTTTTATAGTTCAACTCAAAGACAACTCAAGGACAACTCAATATCTTTTATAATAACATCACAATATTTGTTTAAATTTGAGAAATATGTTTAGGGAAAAAATTAAGGGCAGATTCGGAATCAACTGAAAAAACTACAAGACTCACCCAGCAGTAATTGTTGAATAAAGTGTTGGACAGTGTTTTAAGAGGAACGTGGGTCAGCTTTATAGTCTGCGAGGAGAATACGAAGCTCCCAGCCGTCGGAGAAGTCGATTGAAGTGTTTACAGGGCGAAATCATGCTCTAGACCAAGTTCTTTAGCCGAAGTAACGTTCTGTATCTCCGATCGGCGTACGAGCCTATAATATGGTGGCACTCGACGCTCCCAGTGATAAACAAACAGTCATCAATCGGTCTGCCAGTGGTATATCAGCCTTCGAACGTTACCATCGGCGAACGCGGCCATGATTCCACCAAAGTAGCCAGTGAGGAGTCACCTTTTTTCAGTGGGGACCTTGACGTCTCTTTCTTCCAGCAACCCTGAGCTTGCTTTTGCACCATTGCCGAGTAACGCGTCCACTAAAAGCGTTGATAAATGTCTCAACATTCTATTGGCTTAGCAATAAAATAATTTCCATAATCCATCGATATATTGGAAATGAAAACTATTCATGAATATGTTTTGCATTAAAAAAATAGATTAATTTAAAAAGCTTTCGTTTAATTAATGACTGTCACGTTATATTTATTTTTTAATAAAATTGTCTTCGTATTATAAAATATTGTAAGTGACTTCTTGCGAGTACACCCTGATTTGAACTTCAAGAATATAAATTTGTGATATTCAATATATATAATTAGGCAATAAAAAGTTAAAAATACATATTTATATTGTAGAGATAGGGATTAAATAATTTCTTCAATTTCAAATAATTTGTGTTAACAGTGAAATAGAATTGTATGAGATTGAAGAAATTATTTAATAAATTTGTAATATTAATTACCTGAAGGCTCTTCTTCGTCTTGGCTATCTCGTCCCATGGAGATTTTTTTCGAGTTGTTTAGATGTCGTACGAGAGAAGGACAGTTTGTTTATGGTGTTTGTATGTCGGCAGTGTCGTCATCGAGAACTGATCGGACCGTTTAAATTTAAATACTATATCGAGATGACGCCGGATTGAGATGTCGCCGAAGGATACAGCAAATATTTAGTCTCGATCACAGTCGGACGTGACGCGGTTGTTTATTTAAACCCTATAAATCGATCCACGACAAAGAAAGCGAAAAACTCCTCCGATAATAATCTACGATAAATAATAAAAACGTATATACTTATTAGGTTGCGAACGATTGCAAAATAATATTTTGTTCAGTTTTACGATTTTGTGAAGACGAAGAACGAGAGGACGAAGAGGATGTCACGGATCGGGTACCGGCGCCAGGATATACATGAAACGTGAGCTCGTCGAGCTCGAACAATACTGTCGCAGCGTGAAGTCGAAGAAACACGTCTGACACACTACCGAACGATCTAGGAGCCGAAAAGACACAGTTCAGGATGTAACCTGAGGAACCCAACGATCCAGACTCCCCTATTGTATTCTAAAAGGTCCTCCATTAACGGATACGTTTAAAATCTCCCGCTATTTTTTTTGTTTGTGGAGATTAGAGTTATCACTAGACTGTCGATCTTTATGCATTTATAGAAAAATTGAGTAGATGAAATTCAAAGTTGTTTAAGTAAAATCATTAATGAAATAAATTCTTGAAATCAGGAAATTAATTAAATTCTTGCAATCATTGCAAAAATGATTTTGCATAAGTATTTTGTATAAAGATCCGCAGCCTAGTTATCACTTTTTTCACACGAGACAAGTAAAATTGTAAATTATAACGAATCGTGAAACTGTACAAAAATAGTGAAATTATAAACTGTACAAAATTGTAAGGTTGAAAATTTTACGAAATTGAATTTACTAAGAATTTGTAAAAATGTAAATCGTGCACTCTCTTCGAGGATGTTTTTCATAAGTTGTAGCGAGTGGGAAACTGGAGACACAGACAACAAGGTGAAGTGATTAAATTATGACACTCCGTTTATTGCTAGTGACTTTTTATACGTCGCTGACACGGTGGTTTATACAAAGGTTTCCAGGGTCGACGGTGACGGTGAAATACGCGGAGAAATTTCAACGAACACGGGGACTCGCGGTTTATTATAATCTATGTAACAGGACACTTCTATTTACACACGTGACGTACCGCGAACGCGTATTTACAAACGATCGTCTCTTCTTTTTACAACGAGTCCGTCGATCCTTTCGATCTCGGCACGGACTACTTTGCGAGTTATCATTTATGATATGCCGTTGGGAAAGCCAGTTGCATGTACGACGGTTCAAAATGTTTATTATCATACTATGGATCTTTATATGTTGCACGAAAATCTTCTGAATAAAATGTCAATGAACTTCGATTGCACTTATGCGATCTGGCTTTCTAGGTTATTCGAAAAAATCTCGAATCATCTTAACATTAAAAAATTACCACAAATTGACATGAATATCTTCGCGAAGGTCGGCCCATACTCTACACTAATTAATCCTATTCGTTTTTCGTACGTATATGTATTGCTCCGAAGTATGGCTTACTGGAGCAGCAGTTTTGTTTACTAACACTATAACGACTGACCGTGAAAATGTTATTTTTACTGTTTTTGTGAAAGCTTCTGTGAGAACGAGTATATAGAGAAAAACAGACGATATATGTATATTGAATAGATGAACAAGCAGCAGTTGTTACAGTGTTAATAATATCGACCACGTTCTAAACCCTAAAATTTCATATTTATGCGAAGAATGCATAGAATGCACCAAAGGCTTTCGAATGCATACAGTGTACGATATGCGTAAGGTTCATAAAATTCGTAGAATGTACAGAACACATCAAATGCATAAGTTGCATCAAATACACAGAATGCATAAAATGCATACATTGCATCAAATTCATAAATTGCATTAAATGCGTAGAATGCATAAAATGAATAAATTGCATTAAATGCACAGAATGCATAAAATGTATCAAACGCACAAAATGCACAGAAATTCATAAAATAAAAAATGGCACAGGCTGTGCAAAGCGCACGAGATGCACGAAAATAAATAAAATGTGTAAAATGCATAAAATAATCGCGGTTTTGAAATAAATTAAATTTTCCGAACGTCCAATTTCCTTCGCTCTTTTCGACGAATCAAAAAGAGCGAGGAAAATGGTTAAACGTCGTAGACCCAGATATTCGTGACTTGAAATCGAGAAGTCGATAGACTATCGTAGATTTCTGCAAGCAGATTTTCGTTCAGTCACAAATATAAAGACATGGATCAACGATTTTATTGCATTTGGCTGGCCTGCGATTCTTGTTTCAGCTCTAAGGCCCACATATGCTGCGGCCATCCGGTTCGGCCTTTGCTTTTCGACGATTCCTCAGACATCAGACTGGAGGCAGGGTGCAAACACGACTCGTTCTGCAATCAAATACAAACATTCTTTTCCCCTTCGTACCAAGCTCGTAGAGAAATAATTGAAAAAAAAACCGGTTTTGTCGCGGACTGTAATTAGGTATTGTTTAAACAACAAATCTCGTCGACCGTTTGAAAAGGACTGATGTCCCTTCGTGGGTGGCAAGGGATCGCAGAAAATTGGGAAAACCACAGACCGCATGATCCGATGGGATCAATGCCTCCCTAAAGTCGATGATACACGATTCAACTACTATAATGATCTATAATGAAGACCTGTGATACCTGGCCGATCCACCGCGACCTCCGACTTCCTGTGTCACACCTCACGAAAATTCTTTTCTCTGGTGCCCGTCACTATCTTGCCTCTGGCTCTGTCGAAATTTTTTACGGAATTTTGAAAGCGTTTTATACGATTGGTAAAAATGGTGATGATATTTAATTAGTTGGTTAGTCTCTCGAAAGGCGTACCGTAATTTCACAAATTTTCCGAATGTCATTTAACATTGTTTCACACGAACATTATAAAAAATAAAGGATAATATAACTAATAAAATTGTAACAGCGTTTCGTTGGAATCTCACAGCACGAAAATCCGAGAGGATTCTGTGTTTATCCGTCTCCCTTTCTCTTCCTCGAAGAATCTCGAAGTATCTCGAGATACGATGACGTGTTTAAGGTCGAGTGCGACGAACGACGAACGTTCAATTAAAGAGTACGATGTTTACTCGTGAGCAACGCTTACAAAAGTGTGCTCCGAGAGATTTTGAAAAATGTACACCGAAGAAAACGTAAATTCTAAAGTGAGCACCCTCAGAGTTTTCCCGTGAAAATAATCTGTGTTGCTCTCTCGAGTACGTACTCCGTTTCCCTAATTAATGAGTCCCAAATAAATTGTACGAATTATGTCTATGTAGTAATCATTCTGCACTCTCCAAAATAAAAAGACAATATTAAAATTCCATAAACATCAACTTTATGAATTATTTCTGCCTAAATTGTAAAAGTTAAATCAACGATTTCAATGTGGAAAAATTCTGTAGTCTCTCCCAAATACAGTGATATATTTTTTAACAAGACTACCGGCTTCCTAATTTGTTTAAAAAATATTTGGAGCAAGCGTTCAACTTTAAGAATTTTTTCTACCCCAACCGTGAAAGCTACACGAACGAATTCAACGTGGAAAAATTCTGTAGACCCTCCCAAATACAGAACTACATTTTTCTCGTAAAGTGAAAATCTCTCGAAGTTAAAATCATGACAAACCTGGTTCGCCTGAATCGTCTTGCTCCTCCTGCCATGCGACAGTATCTCAGCCCTGAAAGTCTGCGGCTCCTCACCCTCGTCGCTCTCCAAAACCGCCATCAAATATCCAATATACGAAGCAGCTAGCCTGAGCGTCTTAATCTTCGACAGTTTAGTATCCGCGGGCACGTTGGGTATGCAATCTCTAAGATCCGCGAAAGCATTGTTGATACTCTGCGTCCTCCTTCTTTCCTTTTTGTTCGCGGTGTTCCTCCTTTTTGGTCTGACCACCAAGCCACCCTCTCTCGTAGCTTCCCTCAGGTGTTGCTGGAAACCACTCTCGACTTGGCTCATCGACGAGACAGCGGAATAATCATTGTCCCTTCTGTGGTTCTGGGGATGATGATGATGGTGCAGCAGGTGATGATGAGCAACCTCTTGTTGCGGTTGGTAGACAAGGTTAGGGTAGTGCTGGCTTATCGAAGGGTGAGAATATTGTTGCAGAGGGGAGTAGCTGGTCTCCTGCACGCCGATCTCTTCGATTAGGGGTGGCGTCGAAGCAGTTGGACTTCCTGCGCCGGAACTACCCCCAGAAATCACAGAGTCCGCGCCCCAGTACGTCGATTGGCTGTCTGCGTCGGGAACTGTCAGCGGACCTGTGCAAAAATGGTTTCCGTTCCTTTAAACTGACGTTCTTCCCTTATTCCGTGTTATTTCGTTTACTGCATTTCTTTCACGTTCCTCTAAGAATATTACAACATTTTTCTGAATGTCCATTCCTTCCTTCCTGATATACTGATTTATTTATTATTATTTAACACATCGCTTTTTGAATTCTTATGTGAGAATTATTTCGCGACGGATATACTGATTTATTTTATTGGGTTGGCAGGAAAGTAATTTCCCTATTTTAAGGTAAAATAGAACACAATTTTAGGAAAATTTCAAAGTCTTACGAGCGCGAAATTATGAAGCTACCAGAAAGTTGGCAAATTATCGATCAAATTGCAAAAAATATTTTACTAATTGAAGTTCATTGCTTGAAATTACTTTCTTGCCAACCCAATAAATACAAAAATTTTTAAATACTTCACCCCTTTTAAACAAACCCAAGTACACTACCCTCGGTTTTTCCCCAGAAAGTTACAGTAGTTAAAAAATTCGCCGATCCCCTATAACTTCGAGGAATCAATGTATTCGGTGTACAAATTAATTCATGTCGTCGTACATTTATTCGTTACAAACAATTCTAGTATTAATGTAGACCAGATCTGGGCTTCTCTTTTCTTTTTGACGATCGTCACAAATCAAAAACAGGATATTGACCATCGTTCACTTTAATAATATATGAATATGTTTACCGTCTCATCTTCGTCGTGAAAGCATCAAATCTGCAGTTTACATGTAATATACAGCCATTTAGGGTAGCAACTCACCATATGGTAGTTGGGTGACATAATTGTAGGGTTGATGCCACTGCGGATAGTAATCGGGCTGCGTCTCGTAGCCTCCCAGCATCATCTTTCCCTTTTTCTTCTCAAACCACCACAGAATTCACAAAACTAACGCTGTTAGCACCAAGATCCTCAAACCATTGCCATTCGTCAACCAGTATGTCAACGAATTAGTTCAACGAAAAACCTCTGAACAATGTAAATTTTAAATCCCTAAAAAATAGAACCAGTCCCTCCAAGATCTCGTTTGCACGATACAGCAGAAAATCGAACAACTTTTTCTAAGCAATTTATGAGGGTTGAAACAGTGTCGGAGGGTTGAACAGCAATTAGGTCGCGAGAAGATGATGACAGTACACGCGCGACACTGCTATGTGGGCTCGATGCGTTTCCGTGTGCGGTCCAAGTGCCACTGAGAAGGAAGACTTCGTTTTTGACGGGGTCACACGCGGCGCGTGTTGCTCTGTCGTTTCGTGGTGGGCGTGGCCGAGGAGTGAAGAGGGGTGGGGCGTGTGGCGGGCCACGCCTACGCGGGTACGAGCGACTCAATTAGTAAATTGAACGGGAATCGGCGACGGCGAGCCATGATTTAGGGTGCACCACCGCCATCCTCCGATTCGCGATCTTGATCTCGACGCTCTTACGCCAATCAAATGCCGCCTCCTGCTCTCCTCTCTCTCTCTCTCTCTCTTTCCCCGATCAAATTCTCGGTTGGGAGATTATGGCATTCCCCGTGCGATGAGTAAGATTCCCTTATATGGGGCTGCGGTTTTGTTTTCGTTCAGATGAGGATCTAGAGCTTGCAAACAATCGATGCGAGATTGTTGAAATTATTGCTGAAGCAATAGTGTGGCAGCCACTCGTTTCCTGAATTGATTAATTTTAAAAAGTAGGGAATACGATGATGGAGCAGTTCATTTTTAAATGATCTTTCAGTTTTTGTCATCCGACGGTGTTAAGATTTAATCGGTCTGCCTTAGTTGGTTGCACTGATTACAATTAATTTGTCATTGATAGTTTCTTTAAAGAAGGCCGAAGTTTGTAGTTATCGTATTCCTGTATATTCTCCAATGGATATATTGATAGTATTTTTGATTCCCATTTTTCCGAATACTTAAATGGAAGTTTTCTTAAAAATATTCTAAACTGACGATAATAATTTTTAAGCGAAACATTTATTGCAGAATTGTGTGCAACAATTTTTATATTTATGTTGAAAAAATTATATGGGTGAAAAATTGTTTCGCATTGTGAAGATTAAATAACCGAATTTATCGTTAACAAAATCTAAATTGACGGTAATACTGTTTGACCGGAGAATTGATTACACAACAACTGTGTATAACATTCTTTTTCTAGTTTCTGTGTAAAGAAAATATTTGGGACACACTAGAATTATATAAATCTGCGTAAAAATATTGTGGACCGATAAGAAATTGTAGAAAATGGTGAATGTGGGTCAGGATAACAGAAAGAAACTGCAACGGATACAAGCCACCGAACGGTCCCGTCGACAAGGGCCCCGGCTCTCGCGATCACGCCAGATTTCGGATGTGTTCCGGTGTCACAAATTCGAAACATAAACACTGGCGACGTACACGTGTCCTCTGTATATCATAAACTGCTCGCCGGTCGTCGAAGCAGCCTTTTCGTCTTCTTGCTTACTACGTCCGCTCCTCGAGGTTCATTCATAAAACGCTGGCAGCCCTTTAAACCGTGAGACACAGCCTTGCAATTCCACAATGAACCCCGTAAACGTCCACGTTTCCTTTCTAGCCTAGCCTTTGCTTCTCAAGGTTGATGCTCAGCACCCTTCGAAAGTTTTTATTGCCGTACTAGCTGACCCGACAGCGTCCTGTCCGAATTTCAGTGAACTTCATTGTGATCGTTTCAACACAAAAGCAAAAACAAAAGTGATTTTATTTTAATGTAGGCTGCCGTGTAATTCCGACGACGAACTCATTGATGAATTCAGTTAGACCCAATATTAAAGCATGTTTTCTTAGTTTTAATTTCTTAAAAGACCGTAAATTATGAGTTTAATTTGATCTTACTCTGTACATATATGTATGAATATGTATTATTGCGATCTACCCTTGTTCAGCAGAAATAGATCTCAGTAGAGATCTGAAATGCTTAATAAAAAAAAAAATTGGGAACCAATACATAATGCGCAGCCAAACATGTCAACCTCATACTTGTACCGTTTTAAAAATTATGATTTTTGCAGTTTGTCCAAATTATTTTCACCATAATGAACTACACAAAAAAAGAATTACTCGTGAGTTATGGTCTTGGGTTCCCGAGCAACTTTTTCAATTTTTCTTTCCCTGAAAACCTTATTTGGAATATTACGTACATATATATATTTTTTAAATTAGCCAAATCAGAGACGCGAGACTATTCATTGAACCTTTCCCGAGCCGTGTCTCGGTTACTTCGAGCCCACGTCAGTTTCTGATTAACCGTGAAGAAAAAATGAGCGCATCCGTCGAACGGGATCGCGTTTCTTTGAATCGGCGTTCTATTTTAAATACGTCGGAGATCTCGAGTGGGTTTCGATAAGAGCCGCTTCCACGAGCGCCGTAATTAGCGGCAAAAAGGCTTGAAAATAGTAACGGTCAGCGCACGAGATCCCCAGCTCTCGGCTTTGTACACTGCACGGCCGAACACAAGTGGCTTTAAGCTTTAACCGGCTTTTTCCCAGGGCAACGCTTCGTCCCCGAGCAAAAAGTCCATTCTGTCACCGTGGATCACCGTGGATCACCGTCAACGCGTCGTCGCTACGCTTTTTCCTCTCGATCCTTCTTGAATTAGCTGAGGAATTTGCTCAATTACAAACCAACCTGGGTTATTACAATAATTTATTTGGATATTTAATCACGACTGTGCCCAGTCCTTATGCAACTTCTCAAAGATGTACATCAGAATAGTCTTCGTTCAGCTGTATGTATTTTTCTTAAGCATAATTATCCAATAAGAATTAATTGGATAATTGTGGATGCATGTACAATAAATAAAATTGTTCTTCGTAACTTGAATTGATTAATTAGTAAATTAAAACTATTAGACCGAATTATTAAATAAATTACAAGCCTGTGAACGTGCGTGTTGATTTTCGGCGAAGATGGACTCCGTTTCTCGTCTCTCGATTATTTCAGGTGGCCATAGACAGTCTCGGTTTCAAAGGAACCTCCGGTAGCCATTTTTTTCGAATGACTCGATCCTCCTTTTATTGGTCCCGGATCCTGTAAACAACGTTTCGTTACACGCGCTCGTCAAAAGCGGAGTTAACACGTCTCGCGAGCCGTTCGAGCGTTCAAAGTCAACTTTACGACGATAAAAATGATTTAAGGAGGATTTTCCAGGAACGATAGCGTTTTCGGTTGTTCGTCAGCCATCGTGGGTTCTCTCTCCCTCTCTCTCTCTCTCTCACCCTTTTCCGGGGGCACGCGGTCAAAGAGGAGCATTTAGGTGATTCGAAGTTTTTAGAGCTGAGAATCCGGCGTCGGTTCTTCCTTGAAACGCGACACCGACTTTCGACTTTTATTAACCTAGATCAGGGACCGTGTTGCGTTAACAACGAGCTACTGTGCTGCTGACTAAGCCAAGCAGAAAAAGGGTTTGTTTATTATTGCAGGGTGCTCTTTTCTCGACTCGCTATTATTTTACAGCGACTCGAATTATTATTCGGACGGTCTAAGAAAGACGATAATTTTTGTAATATCATACTATACGATTTGAACTTTTTTGGAAAGCTAGAAAAATACCATTTGATCAGAATTGTAGAGAAAATAGTAAAAGTTGCATTTTACAATTTTTTTATGTGCACCTATATTGAAAATTTAAAAAATACGCTTTGCATCTACACTCTATTTTTGATTTAATGCAATTGAACTCGACACAAAATTGAATGAAATTGTTCGATGACATTCGAGAAAATGATTTTTAGGTCCTTTGGATGTCTCTAGGGATGAAGTCTACGCGGTAGGTCAATCGCGATTGGTTTCCCTGATTGTTTTCCCGATGCACCGAATAACTATCGGTTAGAGAGCAGAGTTGAAACCACCAGAAGGCGGAAATCGGTTGTCGAATCAAACTCGTGGACCACACACGCCATGCTCCGGACAATTTCGAGAGTCCCGGATTAAATTTAGAAATAGCAGCGAGCAATCTATCGCGGATAACGATCACGCCTCGATCCAGGTTAATTGAAAACAGCGGCCCGGATACACACAATGCGAGATACAGCAGACGCATTAAAAGAGTTCCCCGTAAATCAGCTCTGCTGCATTTACGTTTGTTGATCTCTGGATCAATAAACAGCCGGCAGTTCTACCTGGGAATTCGTTGGAAAAAATTTGTTGTGCCAATATTCTTTCATCTTAATTGTTTTCATTAAAATATTTAATTTCGACATGTTTAGTTGGAGGGAGGAATGATGATGAAATTAATGATGTAGTTAACTTGGAATAATCGTAAAATGGCAAGAATGTTTGTAGGATCTTTATGCAAAATAAAATCAATAAAAATAAATCTTCATTTCTAATTATCTCAAAAAGTAAAGAAATTTTTTATATGGTTTCTGTGTCTTGATATTGACGTGGAACATTTTTATTTTGCATAAAGATCCACAGTTTAGTTATCGGAATATCGGTGACCTAATTGGGGACACACAGCATGTTCAACCCGAAACGCGTGTCGGTCTCGTGACCTCGCACTTCCGGGGCCCGTGTTCAACTAATTATTATTTCCCCTTGCAACGCTTAAGCACGGCTATTTTTTCGGGAAAAGCCCGGCAGACGTAAACAACGGGTTCTGTGGTCCATCGGTGCGCGGCTACACGAATTTGTTTATTTTCCACGCGATGACACGTGGTTCCTCTTCCCGTCTTTCTTCGTTTCCTTCGAACACGAACACCGGGCCACTCCTATTCCCTGGTTTGAGTCCCGATTTTCAAAATTGTTTCTTACTTCAAACAATCAAAAATATATACAAATATGTGCAAGATCCTGATAAGTGCATCATTTTGAAGAAGCTCAAATGTTTTATTAATTTTCATTTCAAACAATGAAGAATATATAAAAATATGTTCAAGATAATAATTTTCAAACGTCTTATTAATTCTTACTTCAAATTATCAACAATATACATAAACATAAAAGGATGTGCATAAAATAGATAAATCCAGATTTTGGAAATTGTTTCTTACTTCAAACTGCTTTTAATATTCACTTCAATAATTAAGAATATATAAAATATGTGCAAGATCCAGGTAAGTCCATAATTTTGAGAATTGTGTCTCACTTCGTACCTCCAGAATTATCACGTAATAAGAAGTTTGACGTTGTCTCGAGACATTAATAGAAATTTCGGAAGCTGTAAGATCGAGTGTATCGGACGTTCAGGGGGCGAAGAATTAGGCGAAACGTTCCGGCGCAGTTCCGAAAGAGATCGATAGTCGTTAAAAGTTAATCTCTCAGAGAGGAGCAGAAGTTACACGGGTAAATGGTGGAGCTTCCACCACGAGGAGAGGAAGAGAGAGACAGAGAAAGAGAGAAGGGAAACGCGGAGACAGACCGCGAACGGAGAGGAAGAGAGAAATTCAGAGGGGCCATGTGGCGTTTCAGGAGATATCAAATCATACTACGTATACGCCACGCCGCCCCCTAAATATAGTTTATTGCGTTACCGAGTATTAATGGAGCTTCTATAGAAACGATGGAGACACGAGTGTGTGCGTCGGAAAACCGAAAATAAAACCGTCGATGCCGCGTCAATTTCCAGTTTCTCTTTCCGACATTCCGAATTCGTAAAAATGTACACTGTTCCTAAAAATCACGAGTCACCTTTGCGAAATTTTGTGGCGAATGAACTGGACTGAATGAATGAATGAATGGAGGATTGAAATGGACCTCAATCCTCAATATTACCATTAGATCGAGTCATAAATAAATTATTAATAAAATTTAATTGTACAGAAATAATTTTTATTCAACTTAGAATTAAATCTAGATTTAATTAAATTATTATAAAAAGTCTGGTAATAATCGAATAGCTAACGTTGCCGATGGAATTAAATTTCTGATTGTTTCAATTGAAATCATGAAAATGATTAATCAATTTTCGATGTATAAAATTAAATAATATCAAATTTAGATTTAATTAAATCGTTACGAAAAATACAATAATTGAAAAGCTAACATTCCTAATGGAATTTTTCTGATTATTTCAATTAAAAGTATAACAAATGATTAATTTACTCTATACGATATACATGAACAAATTACACTCACCCAGGAGCTCGAAAATTAGAATGAAAAAATTCCGGCGCTTAAGAGACCGCCCACTCCCATCGTCAGGGTTATCACCGGAAGTCTGTGAGCATCAGGACATCTATTAAGTAATAATCGCGACAGCTCCTCAAGTATAGGGTAAAAAAAGTCTCACAGGAGCGTGCGTCGCATGGCAGAGTTCACGAGGGTGGGAGAAACAGCTTCCAACCCCGTATCAGCAGCAGTGCGCCGACGTCGTTCAATCTCATCTCTCTTTCTCCTTCCCCTTCTCTCTATTAGGGGTGTAAAACCGACGCATGCACCGCGACGACTGCTTTCGCGGCGGATCTAAAGATGGTGGGGGCTGGGACGCATTCCAGAACACCTTCTTCTAATCACCCTCTAATCGCTTCTATCCCTAATTGTGGGAAACCGCAGCACGCATGTCCTCTGCGCCGATATGCATGCGATCGTTATTTTTCAGATACTCTCTTCCGATTACGTGTTTTAAACAATTTAACTAATTTTAATTTTAAGGGTTGATTCTAATAAACTTTTTTCTTTTCCAATTCGCCAACACAACCTTTGCAAAGATATGAACACATAAATAGTAAGGTCTCTCAGACCTTGACAAATGAATTTCATAAATAGTCTCGTTTTTAATAAATTCGACGTACAGAATAATACAGGATAAAAAGTAAACAAACAGATTTAATTTTATTCATAGAAGAATTCTTTTAAAAAATGAAGCTTCAGATTTACGACCGCAGCGTTCAATCGAAGAACGCTAATTGAATGCGTCACGCGACCATAAAACGCATTACGAACCTGTGGAAAAATGGTGGATCGAAAAAAAAGCAAAACGGGGAAAAAATTCGTGATAACGAGAGGCGTCTGGTTTCATGCTCGAACGTCGCCAGACACGAGTAATTATTTTGTTATCGTTCGCATTAACGTGACCCAGAAAAAAAATACATCACCGATTTGATCGACAAGTGCTTCAACGAAAACTCAATCTAGGATTATACAGGATCGTACACGTGATTTTGGGGAGAAGGAAGAATTCCTCAGGGGTGTTCTCTGTTTTTCCGGAATTTCGCCCGGCGCTTACCTCTTACCGTTCTCGTTTTTTCCTCGTCGATTTTTTCATCTGGTTCTTCTGGCAGATAGCGAAGAAAGTGATCGGTCGAGTGGCGGGCTGCCAGTCTCTGGCAGAAACGAAACTTCTTGACAGACCTCGGAGACACTGTCAAAGAGAAACGCCGCGCGATCGGACAGCCACTTCTGAACACGACTAATTTCTTCTCTTTGATATGCCGGGCGACCCGTTGCTACAAAATTCTTCTAGATCCTAGATCATCTGCTATCCTTCACCCGTGGATTGATAGCGAGTCGATATATCGTCTTCACGTTTCCGGAAGCGTCGTCGTTGACACTATGTTTACATTAAAAGTGATTATTTAATATTACTTTATAAACATAACAAGAATGTGGCTATTCACGTTTAACCATTTTTTATTACAACACGAATGCCCAAAGAAATAAACTTGTTCAATAATTCATCATAGATCTATATTTTGAGAAAGTGGTGTTAAATAAAATCCTACTTCTAGTTGTGAAACAGCCTTTGTAGATAGAAAATAAATAAAATTATATTAGATTGTATTTTATCATAATATATATGCCTAAAGAAATAAACGTGTTCAATAATTCTTCATAGATCTATACTTTAACAAAGTGGTATCAAATGAAATCCTAATAAGAATTTTATATTCCGATATAGTCGAGCGAACAGTGATCGAGAATTGATTTTAGAGCGAGAGAAGGCAAGAAGTCCTGGTGAAAAAACAGTTTGCGTAACGTTTAGCCGTGTAAAAAATCTGTATCGGGTTTCGTGTAAGTAGTGTAAGAGATCCTACCGATCGACGCCCACCGTCGCGACGCGACGATCTCGTCGCAAGTAACCCGAAACGGAGGGCGTAACCAAGGACTTCTTTTCCTACTCGGCAAGCTTCTTCTTTTCTTCTCGCGCTCCTTTCCGACTCTTCCGTGCTTGTCCCTCTCAAAATGGCGCGACTTAATTCTGCCGCGATTGCTCAAATACCAACGAAATCAATTCGATTCATAATATGTTGAATGGAAATCAAGATAAATGTTGATTAATAAAATCAATTCAATTCATAATATATTGAATTAAAATGAAGATATAATTTATAGACTAATTTATAGAATTCATAGAATACTGAATTCTGGGCGAATTTTTCAAATTGTTCTTATTCGAACAACAAAAGGAAGTGAAGAAACAGGGAGTAGTTTCCGGTTGAGCGCTCGCTTCCGTTCACCGTCTCGAATTACGAAAGACACTGAAATTCGGATTCCCAGTCTAGGTTCTTCGATTTCTAGGACACCGATTCCGATGTCCCGACCTGTTTTTGCGAGATATCAGGGACAAGGAGAAGAACTGGCGCCGACCTCCCTCGTCGTTGATGTTTCGAACTCTCCTCTCTTTCTCTCTCACGCTCTGTCGGTGATCTGTAACGTGTGTCGCGCGCCACCATGCAGGACAACCGACGCAATAAACTGTAACTTGAGGCTTGGGACACAATGCTCTGCATCTGTGCGCGCTCCTCTATCCTCTATCTGTCCTCTGTTAACCTCTCCTAACGTCTGGATCCGCTGTGTCCTCTGGATCTTGTGTAGGACGCCGCATAATGCAGCCAACCGAGGTCCTCTGTCAATTTGGGCTCAAGAAAGTTTCAACGACGAAGGAAACACAGTTCTTTATCCGACAAATATGTCGGTACTGAATAACTGTAAGTTCCACACCCTCTATGGTTTCGTCCTTTTCGATATTTATTTTCCACCATTGAAAAATACCAAATAAATTAATCCTTTTGCTTGTTATTAATTCGGTTCTTCGATTCTACCAGTAATTATATAACGAAGTGAAAAATTATATATTGTATCCTGTCATTCTAAAGATTATTATTACATTAAAATTGGGATTTCAGAATTTGCTTAGATTTTTTTAGATCCTAGAACAGTAAAAAATATTAGTTATCAACACGTAGAGTTTGATTTATTAATATTTATTAACTCTTCTAAACGAATCTCTATTTTTTGTACCGTTCAGTTTGTCTCTGTAGTGAGGATTGAAGAAAAATCTTACAAAATTAAAGAAATTTATTTGACGAGACCTAAACTGCTAGTACCTCCATCGTTTCAATCAGTTTGTTTCGAGACTGCTGAAGAGAGATAGTACGCCGAAGTGTAAATAAGATTAGTTGGAGATAGTAGTCTGTGTAGTCGGTATGAGATACACATCGAGTCGCTAACGAAGAGAGACGTGTTTTGCAAACCATCATACAGGATAAGATTCGCGGAAATCCGAACCGAATGGCCAGAAGAAAGCACGCAACAAGTCGGGTGGCTTGTTCGAGTGTGAAATACGAAGAGCCACCTATAAAAAAAGGTTCAAGTGGTTGCAGATGAGGAACCAAAGCTTTCGGCTACCTACGTCAGCGATTATTCCCCATCTTTCTTTCTGCCTCTTTTTCCGTGCACGAAAGCCGAAGAAAACTCGTAAATCAATGGCTGGCGCCAATGCAGGCTCCGTTCCTTGACAAATCGTTTGCGTTTTCTGTAGAGTGAAAGTAAAGTAGCCAACAATTCACGCAATTGAACGATTCACCAGAAATTACACCTTATGCAATTTATTTAAATTTTACCAGAGCGTTCGATGAGTTGATCATTTTTATTTTCCTTACCAGTTTATGGTGTTTTATTTTACAATTATTAAAATTATAATGAGGCTTTCTCTGGAAATGATTATACACATTTTTGTATTCAAGCAGATATTATATAAAATAAATAGGCTTTCATAACAGTATGACGTTAAATTATAATATTTTATGAATTTTTTTCTTTATACCGGAATAAGATCAATTGCGACCAACGTGAACACCGGAACACCGGAAAGCAGGTGCCGGCTCATGCTATTTATGCGGCAGGTTATCCCGGAAAAGTCCCTGGGGATCGCCACAGTTTTAGGGCGAATCCCTTTGACGGCTGAGAATATTCCCAGCAGTCTGTTTTAACCCTAGCCATAGGATTGATAGCGAACTATATGTAGCTCCCCGACGACGCCGGAAACCACAAGAGTTAAACTTGTATCGCGATAATATTCATGACATTCACGCTACATCATGCGAAAAGTGTGGAACTCGAAAGAATTTATGATTACAAGGTTACCGCGATTTTATATTATCTTATTTATAAGATTTTTACTTCTAGCCAAAAAGCAGAGTTACATACCTTTAGCCACAAAAGCAGATCTGAACCACTCTTCCATCCTGTTCATCGCAAACTAGCAAATTTCTACGAGAAATGGAGTCCGTATGCCATTTGTGGAAAATGTGGAGTTTGCGAAGAAAGGAAAGAGAAAAGGTGGCCAACATCTGCGTAACTGCAATTCAGGCAAAGTCTGCGTCAGTAACAAGGACAACGCCAAACCCTTGGGGTCTTTACTATTTACTATTTACCACGAATCCGGTAATGGTGTTCAATTTTCGACGTCCTTCCACGGTCCAGGTCCGCAGATCATTGTGTATGCTAATAACGCGTGGAAAAAAAAGGACTGTCAAGGGTATAAATAACTTATTCTGCCTCGAATGAAGCTGAAAGGGGACGCGGAAAGACAACGAGTGCCTTTCGAACGCGTTTCCATTGCGGAAAAACGGTGGGCTCGCAGATGTCGACCACACGTCCACTCTGCGGGGTGTCCATTCCCTTTTTCCTTCCACCGTCACTACCACTGCCGCTACTACAGAGATAGACACCCCAAGTTACGCAATCACGAACTGCCATCGACTTCCTCGCAATTACCAAATGCTTCTTTCTGGTCTCGCGTCGATGGTGTCCTTAAATGCGTTGTGGATGCGGGTTTGAGTGAATGTAATTAGGAAATTTATTTAATGCGATTACTGTATATAGACTATAGATCTTTATGCACAATAAAAATATTCTGCATTCATTGTGGAAGCCAGGGGACAAAATAAACATTCATTTCATTCCCCTTAATGACTCTGTTGTATTAAAAACAACACTAATATTACTCTTAAATTTTAACTGTTTAATATTTCACCTAAAGATTACTGACCATTAAATTGTGGATGTTTTTACAAACAAATTATATTTTGATTTTAATTTGAATTGATACTACGAATTGATTTGAATGCAGTATGTCATGAATTGAATTAATTTCATTGGTCGTGAAATTATATCTTGATTTACATTCATTATTTGCATTAAAAGCAAAGTTACAAGGGGTTCATTTCTTTTTCGTTCATTATTTATTTTCGTTTGTTAAAATTTTTCCATCAAAAATATTTCGGAAATAAATGGAAACGTGTAGGAATCTAGGATCAACGTCAAAGTGTGTAAAGCCTCGAGTGGTTATAGTAAGCTGAAGTTTCCAGGCGGCGAACATGAAAGCACCGTCTCCTTTCGAACGTATGATCTTTCCGATTACACCGGCTAATTGCCAAGAGGTTTTTTTGCATGAAACGAAAGAAAAAAGAAAAAAGAAGCCAACTCGGAGAAGTTGTGAGATTCCAAGACACCGACTGGTTCAATTGGCCGACTTGTTAATCGGTAGCCCTTTTTGGACACTTGACCATGAAAATACGAGGGTAGCTTTCCCACGGAAGGGAGAACGTGTCCCAAGGGCGCCGTCAAGCACGTGTTGCGGCTGCACTTACAGCCCTTAAAACCGTTGCAACCACAGTTCTTAATGATATCGTCAGATTCCCACTGTTTGCCAATATTTCAATAATCGCATTGCGTGAGTGAAACTTCGTCCCTCCCTGGGAGCAATTTCGGACATTTATCAATGTTAATAGGTTAATAGAAACTCAGTAATCAAATTATTGGAGCCACCTGCATTTTACGTTAACCCTTTGTGGACGAGGATTTTTTAAATTATTAAAAATACATTCCTCGAATAATTAATTTATCTGTTTGATGATTGACGTTTAAATCGAATAGATTATTTTCAAATATTTTATTTCAGTCATATCGTCCACATAAAATAATAAATAAATTTCAGCTCGAGAAGAGGTTGACGAAGTAACTAATTAATTATTAAAGTTTAGCTGCATTCGCTTTTTCAAAGAAGCCGAACAAAAACACCTATCATACTAGAATATTCTCTCGAGATAAGGGTTAAGGTTAGGCAATTTCTGGGGAAACACTTTCCCCCGATATATCGATTTCTTCCACGGACAAAACAAGCAGTTCATTCTCATCTCGACTTACCATACCGGAGCTCCTAATCACCCTAATCTGCGACCGCGTCTACTCGTCTACTGGCTCGAGTTAGAAATCGAGAAGTCAGCGTGGAAACCGGTGGCCTAAGTAAACAGTGACACGAGCATCGACAGTGTTATGTTAACAGTTCCTAGGCAAAGAATTGATCTAAACAAATTGTCCATTCGTTTGGGCTTTGTCTGACCAAAACGTTATTTCATTAACAAAAATTCATAGATGCTAAAGTTTTTGCAAACGAAATTTAAAGGGACATTCGTTGCTAGGCCTGTACCAATAAATTTGAAGTTGCAAAATATAAAAACCTTTATACATAAGAATGCGAATACTGCAATATAAAATACGAAAAATACCAATGTAAAATATAGGTACTTACAAATTGTTCAGAATCTTATGTTGTTCCGTCGGATCCACACTGCCAAATGGCAACAAATAATAAGGAAGGAAGAAGTTATTCCGATCACGATCAAAATACAATAGTGTGATGTGGATCTGACGGGGGAACAAAACATTCTGAAAAATTTGTACCCATATCTTACATTAGTATTATATAATGTAGGAAAGCCAGAAAGGAGTTGAACGAGGGTGCAAGAACAGTCTCACCGGTGCGTTCTTTTGCAGCTTGGTTTTTTTGTCCTTTTTCTTCTTTTTTATTTTATACATTCATAAACGATACAACCTTCCTACGCGTACAGGCTTCGGAGAATCACTCGCACACCACCTTCGACATCGTCGCATATTCTTCATCAATACCCCCTTAATATCTTGTTACGTCCCTAGGCGATGCTTTACAGCTACAATTATGTAAATAATATATATATGTATATATGTATATATACATATATATATGTCTGTATATTTTATATATACTTCTTTTTTTGTTTTATTTTATTTTCTCTTTCGCACGCACGCGTAAACTCACGCATCCTCGTCTCACGCATACCCTTCATCTCTCTCCTATATTTTTTTTATATTTTCATATATATGTATACATATACATATACTGTATGTATATATATATATGTATATAAATATATAGTAACTTACGAGTTAAGTATGTATATCGTATGTACAAGGCCGAGACTTACTCGACGGAGAAGGTTATTATTTATTTATTATTTATTTATTTTGTATTCGATTTCCATGATGCAAAATGATCGTCGTTTCTATTTATTCGATCGGACCAGAGTAAGAAAAATCCTCCGTTATTTTATATACGGTGAATGCGTTTTTCGTAGCTAAATCTGAAAAAATACGCCGGCCATAGTTCCTCGAACGAAAAGCCCGGATATGATTACGGTGATTATGGTCGGGCAGCCGTTGTACAATCGATCGCTTGATTTTCGACGGATCTGACAGCCCTTTGTCGATCTCGAACCCTTTCACGTTTTTTTTTCTTCTGATTCATCACTTTGTTTCAGTCATTCTTTGCGATCGTCATTTAAATAATCATTAAATTGTTACCTGTGGTAAGTGAAAATTTGCTTCCACTAATGAATTCTATACCAAATATAATTTTTTACTTTAGGCATCCTCTTTCTTTGTACAGTGATTAATATTTTCCAGTTGAATTATATCATTCCTTCTTAAGATTCTTTAATTGTTGTGAGCACACCTTGATCACATTCGGAAATTTGTGAATATTGTAATCTTTTGCAAAAGAACACGTTGGACATTGTGAACGCGGCATTATCACTTACTGTATCGTATTTATCAACTTATTTTTTATATAACAAGTGACTGTAAACTGTCAACAATAACAATTAATCTAGTTTAATTATCGTTATTTGGCTTCATTTTGGACTTAGTAGCAGATTGCCCTATGGGGCACTGGTTTCACTCCGTCGAGAGCAACAAAGCCACGCCCACTCGAGTCGTACTAGACATAGGAAGCAAGTTAGTGATAGATTTTTCTCTTTAACATCATATTTGTTCCTCCTTGTTAGTACTGCATTTTTGTTATGAATGTGTAATACTATTCCCTTTGTTTTTGATTATGAGGACCAAGAGCTCTTTGCCCTCTGACTGAATCAAATGATCTTTCTATTTTTTTACCATTTTGCATTGTATCTATAGTAGGAAACTTGAAAATCAACGAGTTATAGAGGTTTAATTCTAATTAACATTTCCCCTGAGGGCAATTCGGAAAGCTTCTGGAGCAATCAGCGGTAATAACCATAATAATCTATGCTTGCCTAAATAATTTGTATATTTCCGCTATTTCAAGTTGTATCTATAGCAAAAAATCCTTAATAATCAGTTTCTAAAATCCCATTTGGTTAATATTGTGTATGGGAGCAATCCAGAGCGCCCTAGGGCAAAACTTAAAACAGTTTATCGCTCATATCTGTCGTTTATATTAATTCTTTAAAGTCGTCGCTTACCTAGGGGAAAAAATCTAGAATGCCCGCAGGGGCGAAGAAGTTATTGCTCGTATCTAACCTGAGAGTATCTTATTTGTTCCATTACTTTCGATCACAGCAGCATTGAATATTTCCCTTCTCTCTTGTGTCATTCGTTTGAAACCGTTGCTCCTGGAGGCAATCCAGAACACCCTCAAGGACCAAAACCATCACACTCGTACCTTATGCAAATTATTGTTCTCTATATAGACTATCGTTTGTCTATCGAAACAATTTAACAAATCTGAATTACAATTTTTAAAAAAGAGCCTAGCTCACACGTGAAAGGGTTCAAGCCCTGTTTCCAAGGAAACGAGTGGACCGTTCAACCGGTATCGGAATCGGTGGCACCAAGGAGCAAACTGACGAGTCTCGGAGTGAGTTTTAGTCGAAGGCACTGTCGTACGAACGAAAATTTCCCCTTTCCCCTTCACTATTTCCGACTTCACCAAACAAAATGTCGTCGACCGCCGGCAAATCCCGTAACATCGTCCGACCACTTTTCCGGACGACTCGAAAGTCAAGCGTCGATTATTTTTCATTCCCGACGTTAAAGAACCAATCAACGCTCGCTCGCCGACTAGAACGCGAATCAGACGGTTTCAGTGTGTGTTCTCGCGGATTATTATTACAGAAAGATCAGTCTACGGTAGTGTATCGCACGTATGTGTATGAGCGTGTGTATTTTTCCACCGTTCGGGATAAGTATCCGCGTCCGGTCCTCTCTCGGAGCTACGCTACGCGGTATAATAGGTTTCGCCGTAAAAAAGAGATCAAGTCGTAAACTACGATCGACACACGCTGTGAAAAACCAATTAGAAAAATAGTGCGATTCGAATTTGCCTCGCGACAGGATCAAACGCTCTCCCCTCTCTCTCTCTCTCGCTCTCTCTCCTCTTCGAAACCATTCTCTTCGATGGACCAATGACAAATCGTCAAAAAAGGCGAACAAGGTGAGAACCAATGAGAATTAGTCAGCTCGGATCGGTTGTCTCGTCTAAAACCGTGATTCCCGAACCGCATCGTGCAGCTGCGATTTATACTCGATTATAAACGCATGCGATCATTTTCGATCGAATTTCACGAGTGAAACACGAGTAGATCGCAGAACACAGCGACGTCACACATTCAGGAAATCCCAGATTAAGAGACCGCGTTTCCTCCTCGAAAATTTCGTTCTTCCTACTCTCTCTTTCATCAGCATTTTCATTCAATTCTCAAGAAATGGCTGACTGGTAACTGTGAACTCTGCTTGAACATTCTCCGGCGGAAACGCGGCTTTAGACGTTTAAAGAGACACCGTGTCGTCATCGCCAAAGTCCTCCACCATATTCATCCCATCAACAACACCTTTATCGGGTTTTATTTTCGTTTAATAATTTTCTTCGAAACGATGTTACAACTAAAAAAAAAAAGAAAACAAACAAAACGAGCTTAAACGACAAGAAAAAAAAACAAAGATACACCGAACACAAGCGATCAGTCATAAATACGAGGAGGATAAGTAAAAGTAAAACTGTGAAAAGGCTCGATCCTCGTGTACAAAGTGTATCTTATAGGAAACGCTTCTTTTTTTCATATATTTTTTTTCTCAAACCCCGTTATCTTCCACCGGTTTATCCCCCCACCCACGTGAGTGTATATTTAGTATAAGCCTTATGTGTAAAATTAATAGTCGTTAACGTTAATGCTGTACTTATATACATCGTCGCGGACAAGCCAGAACGAGCTTGGTGGAACGGGCACGGTGACCTCCGTATCGTCTCGACTCTTGAATCGTTCAAAAGAAATCGTGAATGGACTGTGACCAACAGAGTTGGACAAAAATTTTATGTAAATTACAGTTTTGAAAGAAGTGGGTTTTTTCCAAGTGGATTTTAGACCCACCATTTGTAATTTTTATTTAAATAAGATGTTTGCCTAACTCTGGTCATCAATATTTATTCGAAATGACAATTAAAATCGGTTATTCGGGACTTTCGCAGTTTTCCCTCGTTAACGTCTCGCATCTTTCTTCTCCATATCGTCATGGATTTCAAGGAAACGGTCGTCTCCCTCCTTAGCATGTATAATGGTCGCTACGAAAACAAAGCCGTTATCCTTCCTTAACGTGGCGCGTCTTCTTCCTCCTTAGTGTCCCGTTTTTCAACTTCGCACAAATATTAATCGTTATTCGCACGAACGTAACTACGCAGGGAAAAAGATACTTTTCTCCCTTAACATCTCATTCTCCGTAACGGCTTACTATGATCTTCATCGATAATATTCTTTCTTTTTCTTATTAATTTCAACGTACAGTTTAAAATGATTAATAATAATTTATATAGTATTTAATGATAACAGTAGATACACACATATTATTATTTATGAATATCGTTATCACCATTATTAACGAGATTTACTTTATAACTGTACGTTTCTAGCAAACGAAATACGCGACTCATTGAATATTCTTCTCCAATATCAAATAAATATCATAATTTTACAATTTGAACACAGAAAAAATTTCTAATTTTTTTTTGCTTTTGAAATTATAGCTACATGATTATTATACAAATCAAACTTCCATTAGCTCTCATTACTCTGTATCGAGTCATAGCTTATATATCAGACGATGTTTTAGAAAACTCGCTGACAAATTAAACAGATTATAATGCCATTTTGTAAAACACGAATTTTCCGTTCAGTCCACTATTTCGAATTGCCGTCGGCTATCGACGTCACCGAGAGGTCACTGTGACCTATAATAATCAAGAAAGCACTTTTCAAGGTCACTGTACGTCTCCCACCAAGCGGCTGTATATAAGTAACCATATAATAACGCATATTATATATATAGCGCGATTTCGTCTCCTTCCTAAGAGGACTTCCGGTAGAAACTATTTACAGTATTATACTACAAGATCGTCGTTCGCCGGAGGAGAAGACATGTCGATCGGAATTTTACGTTCTCCCAATCAATTTCAACTACCCTCGCAATGATCAACAAACCAACCCCACATTGTACAACCTTTATCTGCGATCTTAGCAACAATGCCGTAATATCGTACGTCAACATTGTTCTAGCATAAAAAAGACTGGACAACATGTCAGAAGAGTTTGGTTGCTTGCAGTGTATCCGGAAAGTTCAAAGGTCAAAAGAAATTCCATCGTGGAAGAGGGACACGGAACTATACAATCTTCTTTCGCACCCTGCACTGATCAATGAACTGTGGATCCTTATGCGAAATGAAAATTTATGCATCTCTTCTTGAATGCATTGAAAATGATAATGTACGTTCGAATATTGTTTGAATTTCTTTATCGCTTTTAAACGACACCCCTTTTTTTACCTCCAGCACAGCATGAAAATCCACAGTCTAATGACGAGCGTTTAATAATTAATAAGAACGTGTTTCGTTTAGAATATGGAGCAGGGGTGACGGAGTTTAAATGCCCAGGAACAGCCCTTTCGAGAGTCCACGATGTGGTGTCTTCATCCACGATGCATCCGTCAGAGATTTAGGCTCAAACGTTCAACTAACCCTGAATTTTCGCGAGCGACTGATTTTACAAAAGAATCACGCGACTTTCAAAACCGGAAGCTCTTGGATCCTCCGGCTCGGACGATCGAATCTCTCGGCGAGAACCGAAATGTCTCTTCTTTATTTAGGTCTAACTTAGCTCAACTAAGCCTATCGTTTTTTCACTCTTTTTTTTTTGTTTCGCTGGTAATCGGGTTTTTCTTCGCTGGGTTAGTCCTAAACTAGTTTCGAACGTGTCGCGATCACGTTTATGTACAGCTCGTTTACGTTTACGTTCGTTCACTCCCATACTCTCTTCTTTCCATCTCTATCACACTGTCACGCTCGCTCTGTCACTTTGTGCTAACTGATCTTCGTCCGTTCGACGCTCTTCTCTATCTTCAAACTCTTCTTGCTAACTCTGACGGTTGAAAAGAAATCGTGAGTGGTTTTTAGTCGATTCTCCCGCAGCATGAAGCGTGGAGAACACTGTGGCAGAGCGACACTATTGCTTCGGAAGAGTGTGTCCGTGTTTGTTCGAATTCTAAGGACACAGTCTACATCGACGAGTTCGTTGGCACTGGAATTACTGCGATCATCGTGTCGGATGGTTCCAGAGATGGTTACAGCAATTAAATACTTTTATTCATTAAATATATTTTAATGAAAATTGTAGATCGTTTGAGTGAATTGAATTTTCTTCTTCTTATACGGTAATGTCAGTCATGTGTGGTGCTCGGTAGTTCCAGTGCCAATAGCTCGTTTATGAAGAGTCGAAGTTGAAGGAAATTGCGACTCAGGAGGTTTCGTGACTCGGTGTCACAGATTATTGCTGTGAATCTTGCAAAATTCGTTCGATTAGTATCAACAAATTCCATCCCTTGCCCTGCTGTTTGTTTTACAGTGGTTAAATATCATTGATAAGGTTTTATAAAAAAAGGAAATTTTTAACTAGTATACATTATATTGATGTAAAAAAAAATCGGTAATTAGACTGCTGATCATATGCATGTATGACAAAAATGAACAAATAGAAAGATTGAAATTATTGAATGTTTTTGGCAATTGTCAGTTTCATTTTACATAAAGATTCGCAGTCTGTTAATAACATACATATTTAATTGTAAATAATATAGGGCAAGAGATTAGATAAATTACACAAACCAGAGGAGACTTCAACTGTTTGAGAATCCTAGGGAAGACGATTCAGAGAAGAAACTCGAAATTAACTGAATACGCATCTCGATGCCTGTCTGCAGATTTTGGCGAATGAAAACTGTAATCAAATTTAAGTAAATTTCACTTCAAATCGATTTTTGATGCTTCATAAACATTCATTCGTTTGCTGGTCAAAATTAGACGGTTTCTGAATCAATTAATTCGTTTTTACTCGTTTCATAATAAATAATCTTACAATAAAAAAATCATAAATGCAACTAAGAAACAAAGAGAATTCATAAATAGTGAGTGATACATTACAATGAATAAAATGTATTATTACAGTGATAGTAATAATTACGATAACAAACATTATACGGATATTAGTATGAGTCTCCTAACGATAAAATAAATCTCATGATCTTGCCTCTTTGTGAAAAAAATTTTTTCTCCAGAATCTGTCTAATTCTAACTAACAATGTCCAAAATCTTCTTGAATATTTAAAATTGAAAGATCTGGTAAACTTTCGTGACTGACGGTAGATCCCCACTAAATAAATACAGCAAACAATTACACGAAAATTAGTCAACCCTTTTTCAGACTTAAAAGTCGAAGAAAACTTCTATCGTGGAGCAAAGAGAAAAATTGTTTACAAATAAACCGCTCATTCTAAAGCCTAAAATGAGTCCCCCGAAAAACAAAAATGGACGCGCTTCGAGCCTCGCAACGCGTGCAGATAATGTAAAACAAATGATATTCTTTTTATCAACAGAAATACAATTTTGTTACAGATAATTTAAACAAACAAGAGCATCTCTTACAGTTGCTTTTCCTGGAGGGGAGATGGGGGACGTTGCGCAAAATATTACAAAATACGTGGGTTGCAAAAGAAGAGAATTCAGAGGAGTTGACTCTCGCCGTTGACTTTTGACTCAACGCGTGACTAGTACATTAAAAAGGAAAAAAAACAGAAATAACAGAGAGAGAAAAGAAAAACGAAACAATGAAAAAATATAGACAGAGAAGCAAGAACAGATCTAACAAGTATTCCAGGCGTCGTCTTGTGTTAATAAACAATGGCGGTATCGCGGGAACAAAAACAAAAGAAAGGAAGAGTTTGAGAATAATACGGTGTTCGCGCTACGTGAATGAGCCAGCCATTCGTATTTCGAAAAGTTTTTCACTCCCCTGCTGAATCAAATATTTAGCTTAAATTAATACGGTCGGCCTACCCTTATCTGTTCCTTAATTATGATTATAGTATTTTTTAAAATTTCTACCCCCGCCGACAGAGAATCGCTACCCTAATCGTATCTCTAACCGTACGCTTAATCGTAACTCCTAATTATCCTTAAAAACCGAATTTCCTCCTTCCTCTCTCTCTCGATCCTTGACCGAGTTCCAAAATCTTAACTCACGAACTTTTTTTAAAAAATCCAGTCGTTCACCTGTTAACTGTCAAGCACTGTGCCACCGCATATATTCAATCAAAATGTGATTGTAAATTTGTCGAGGTGAACATTAAAACTAAAACGACATCTTTATAATAATTTTTATATTAAGATAATTTTGTTTACTAAACTTATAAATGTGCTCTTGTTCTTCTCATATCAGTGTAAAATTCAGTTACAGATAATCGAAAATGCTCAAATTTTCTTATAAAACAAATACAGATATGTAGTTTTATATACGTCGAGGATTTTCACATAAATTTTGGTAGATCACTGGTAAAAATAAGACACTTTAAGAGATCAATCAACCCTTTCTCGCGAAATTCGATTCTACGTATATGGTACAATAAAAATTAATAGTTTGCAATAGTATACAATTTGATCTCCGTAAATTGTTAACAGGTGAACCAAGACAAATCGCGTTCATTTGTTTGATGTGTGTTCTGTTGCTAACGGAGATACCAACAAAACTTCTTTCCCTGAAACGTTTTATTTCTGTACAATTCCGAACTTCGTTGTTTCAGGATATATTTCTCTACCTGTTTTATCCGCAACGCTGTTAATAGTGTAAATTGCCAGAAACACTATAATATCTGAAGCCACAGCTCCTCTAAAATACAATGATTGTGCACCGGCCACGAGCAGAGCATATTCCTTTTCTTTTTCGATTTCAAGAGTGCTGTTCTACTCAATTCGACATTTTGTACAAATTATACATCGGTCGCGTACAATTGCTGTTTCCCAGATTCGACGGGGGAGATTATTGTGTTGTAGTGGCTAGAAAAATATTTATACACTGCGCAGTTCTATCCCATTTTTGAACGTCGACAATTTTCGAATTCCATTGTTTTTAACGTAGTCTAATAATTTCTTGTTCAAAAGAATATTTCAATCGATATACATCCAGTAGATAGAATATATAATTGTGTACTTTGATAAATTTTCATGTGAAAAATGTCTCGTAAAAGTTGAATGCTGTCACTGTGCTAGCGGATCTTATAAAAATAGTAGACGCGGATTTTTCTCATCGACCATCGTTTAAAAATATGAACACAGAGTTTGTGGTGAGAATCAAGAATGGCAAATCTTGAAAACTGTTGTGAATAGTTGTAATGGTAAAATTATGTAGTTTTTAATAACTGAAACATCGTTCAAATTGGAATAGTTGGCTGCTTTCATTCGGGAAATGAACATTGCTACCGATAATTTGGACTAGAAGCGACATCAGCGTTGAGCGAGCGCGCTATTCGTCGAACACGTGGCATAGTGTGCCTAATCACCTGATTCGCAGGTTCACCTGGCCCTTCTGTTATCCGTTACAGACCGAGCGCAGTATGATTCAGTGCATACAGTAATGTCTCGATGTACTTGTGAAAAAAACTTGTACCATACTTGCAAAACATTAACCCGGAATACAGTCCTCGAAAGCCTTGAAGGGATTAGATACATTAGTGAGATAATACTAATCCAACACAAAGTAATACAACCAAAATTATTTGTTTATGAAACTTCGAAGGCGTTTGTGACATTTTTCTGCATAAAATCACACCGAACACAATACAATTTAGATAATATTATTTAGTTGATGGTAATGCTTCGGCTGCGCATCGAAAAGCTGCGAATGTTTGTGTCAATGTTTCTCAGTTGTTATCCTTTTTTGTCTCACACAACTAACATTTCGATCCCGAAGTTTTCACGTGCAGCATGTCCAGTTTCGATATACACACGCGATTAATTTCGTAAATATTAAGAAAACAGAGAAACGTTCCAGATTATAATGGGAGATATTAACAATAAAGGTTTACACAAAACACAAGTTTAAATAGTGTTTTATGATGTCGACGGCATCTAGAAAAATACACGATGGTAACCATGGTACGATAAAAACCATAAAATTTGATTATGACCTTGAAAGGACTATCGAAGATGATCACTAAACTGCGGATTCTATGCATTTATGGCAATAATGAGTAGGTGAACTATGCAACAGTAAAGTTATTAGAAGAATCTAAGAAATGTAGGCAATTTTCAAATAATTTAATTTACCAACTGAAGTGAAATTTCTATGCAATTCTTTTTCCTGTAAGTGATGCGTACAAATTTTATTACGCATCAAGAGCCGCAGTTTACTCGTGATCTTACACTTTTGATGCTCGATGAGCCGATCGGAAGATTAATTCGAATCGGACGTATATAGATCGAGACATTACTGTACTCTAAGTAAGAGCATAGCCATACAATATCGGTAGATGCAACCTTAACGGGCTACCATAAGAACAGAGCTAAAGCTCCCTAGTTTGCCGTCTCGTCCCGACGACAGTAAAATGGTTCTGTACAGGGCGCGTTACTCAACTATATAACCTGAATTTACTCCAACCTGCTCGCTGTATAACGACAATTCTCAAACGAAAGTTTCCATGTATTAAATTAGACACACACACCGTGACCATTCATTTTTTCATGTCTTGATATATCACAATATGTGACATTCAAATATGTGACCCGAAGAATGTTGAATGCCGAGTGAAAAAGTATTACGAGAATATCATTAACTTTTTTACTCGGCATTCGATACTCTTTCAAATCGCATATTTAAATATTACGCATAATGAAACAAAAACACAGGGTCACCCTCGTATCTCGGCGGCAAGGTGAAATATGAAAAAAAAACTAATGATCATATTGCATGTACCGGTTAATGTGTAACAACTTTCGTTCGAAATGTTTACGAGTAAATTCTCGGCGGTACAGTTGAGCGACTCATCCGGTAACAGTCGTTCTTCAACATCATGCGCGCGTCCGACACGTTCATGCTTTTTCCCCACGATTCATTTCTATGTACAATGAGAGACAGAGTTTTGTGCTGTATCCCGGCGCCAGGGGGGAGAGGTACATGCACCGTGTACCCGATTTTTGGCGCTGGTAGTTGTGATTCGTTAGCGATTCTTTCTCAGAGCTGGAACGAATACGTCCTATCATCCCGAGAGGGGCGGGACGCGCTTGTCCGTGTCAGCGATCGGGCAAGTGCCTCTGCACTTACCCTTCCCGGCCGAGGAGGATCACTTCTGGTCGGTGGACGTTGCGACAGTCTCGACGCTGCTCTTCATTGTCGTCAACGACGAGGACGACGACGAGGACGATTTGCTCTGCTCGGGTTTGCCGGGCTGCCTGGCAGTGTTGTTCTGCGTCTTGCTCACCTCCTGTGGGCGAGTAAACGAGCCGGAGTTTTGTCTGCTACGTGGTTGCTGCTTGCTAAGGTCCCGTTGGCTGCTCGAGGAACTGGATACCTCGTTTCGCCGTCTGGAATGACCGAGACGACCCGATCCGAACGAACCAGCACGGTTACGGAACTGGGACAGATTCACCGAGTCCACGCGAGACTTCTGTGCACTTGAATGGCTGCTGCTCTCCGAGCTCGAGGTCGTTGGCAGTGTCACTGTGCTGGATCCGCCTGACAATCGACGGACCCGATTCGTTGGGGATGCATCCATCCCTCCGGCGCTCTCAGATACGCTCCTGTTGCGTCGCTTTGCTGCCTGCGAGCGGGAGTTTGCGGCAAACGCTTGCAGCATCTCGTTTATTTGGGGCTGAAATTTTCATGAACGTTGTTGGACACTGTCGCATGTCTTTCATAAAAACGGCTGTAGAAGGATGAGTAGGGTGTCGTAATTACTAGGAGCTTGGGGATAAGATATCCTACCTAGCTTGGATCTAGTTTGAGGCTGAAATAGTGGATGATGATTAGGCGCTCTTGTTTTTTTTTATGGACGCAGTTGTGAAAGTGGTGGACCGAGAATTATGAGGAGCTTGGATAGTGTCCTAAGCTAACTTGAATCTAGTTTACTTGAGGCTGAAGTAGTTAATGATGATTAAGTGCTGTCGCTTCTTTTTATACACCGACGAGCAATAATTCTTAATAGCACCCACATTTAAACCATAGTTGATTATCATCTTCTTACCTCCACAACTCTGAAGTCCTCGATGCTGTTGAACTTGGACAAATATTCCTGCAACTTGGCATCCACTTGCAGCTGATTAGACTGTTTGTAATACTTTCGGAACGCCCAGAACTTCTCGAGCCCGTACAATTGACCTGTCAAGTGAAATCAATGTTACCACGCTCCATAACAAAAATTTTATATAACCTTTAAAATTTGAAGTTTCATGTCGTCATGCTAAGCACCACCTACGAGGCAAGGAGATCCTCGCAGCATCAACATTACATACCTGTTGCTTTAGCACATCTCAACCGTTCGACTGTCGTGAGACTAAACAATCGAACAACCTACATGTGCATTTATATTAGGTTGCTAACCCAACATGACATTTTTCTAAACTAAATCTAACGATCAAACTATTGGAATTACTAAACTGCAGATCGAATGCAGCAAGATTAAAAGAGTTTAAGAATACCAATATAACGTCTTCATTTTATTAAGACTGTTAATTGAAAAAAGAAAATTCTACACACCGCTTTCGTAATCTTGTATCGTTTCGACCTGGAAGTCCTTGTAAAGTTGATGTCTGAACCTCTTCTCCAGACCGTAACTGTAGAATCGGAAAAGGCATTCCAGACCGTACCGGTAACCTTCTAAGGCATCCTCTTTGGCTATGGTTCGGAACTCCTCGTACATGGTACGATTAAAGTTCTCTCTCAAGAAGAATGACCAGAAACGGAAGAGCGTATTCATTTCTTGAGACTGACCGATTCCGAGTCTCTTGCGCTCTGAAACACGACAAACATAACTGAAACCTCCACTCAGCAATGATGATCGTATTTGAAAGGAATGAACAAGTTCTCAGATCATCTTTTCTCATCACTAACATTCCTCAGCCGGGAAAAGAAGACAAAATTAAGTAGAATCATCATGTAAACTTCCATCAACATGTTCGCGACCAACGTCACATATGTGTGACGATCGCGATGTTATATACCACACGAAGAAAATCGAATTTTTGTCACGACTCTATGTTACAAATGATACAATTATAAACGCCAATCGCGAACATGTTATCCTCCAAGAATCAACGAATCTCATTATACGATGCTCTTACCCTTTAAGCAACGCGAGTGGTATTTGTGATACACTTGCTGAGTGAAGCCATTCTCCTTCAGCAGAGCGTGGCTTGGATGCTGGAACGTGGGAACAGATTGCGGCACACTACCATAACTGCTGGCCAGATAACCTTCACTGGGGCTAGTACCCGCACTACTTCTGCAATATTACAAATATTGAAAAATATGATTTACAGAACCATTACTAGGTCAATTTCAGAATTACCATTACTGGGACAGTCAAAAGAGATTTACTAATGAAATACTCTGTGTAGTGCAGTTATCATTAGCTACCTACCCTGTAGAATATGTGCGCGGTCGGTGTTCTCGGACATCCATGATCCACCCAACATGGTGCTCAACAGGTGGGTTATTACTGTGTCGCGTTTTCCTCTTTCGTGGCGTTCTGGGGTCGACCGAAGGTTCATCCTTTACAACGGCGAAGAATCGCGGGACTACTCCGCTTCTGCCGCTTCTGCTCAGTCTGGACTTGTCATTCCTGCGGTTCTTTTCCGTTCGACGATCTCTCTTCTCTTGAATATCTATAGTTATCGACACCTGAGGTACCAAGAAAGATATCTACTTTAATACCTGAACGGGTCTAGACGAAGCTAATACAGAATTGAAGGGGAATACCTGTGCTGGAAGCGAATGTGAAACCTCCATGTCATCCATCGCCGATGGAGGTGGAGGAGGAACTTCGGGGTTCGTTTTCTTGGGGGCTTTGGGTGCCATTTTCTCGAAGTCTTCTTGGCTTATCACGTTCACCGTTTTGTAGCTTCCAATCGACGAACAGGAACTATACTGTAGACAGAATCAAATGGGGGTCACGTATTTCTAAAATAATTTTCTGAATCCCTTTAAAAATAGTGTTGGAAGCTGGAACTTACTCTTTGACCATCTTTGGTCCACAAATCTTCCTCGTAATAGTACAGACCATCGTTAATAGCCTGCTCGAGATCCTGAGTCATTTTTACCCTGGTTGTCCAGTCGCCAGTTCGATCGTGGCCCTCGTGTTTGGGTATCCGCGTCGTCGATACCGACGATGACACCGTTGTTTGCGTGAAGATTAAAAGCTTGTTTAAATCTTTGTCCGACAACTCGTAATCTTCGTCGTCTTCGGACCTACGTAAATCATTTATCAATATGTATTAGTCGTGATACCCGCAACAAAAATAATGAAATTATTTCACACAAGAATGACGCAACCAACCATTCGGAAAACGCATTGTGTCGGCCGGTCGGAGGCGGTGTGTCGAGTTCCTCGTCGAACTGAAAGTCCAGCTCTTCTCTCTCCTCGCTTTTGATGTTGTCAACCTTCTCTCTCTCCTCGTTTCTCTCCTTGTGTGACGGTTTCACCCTTCGTCTCACCTACAGCGATTTCATGAATATTTATTGCTTATTGATTGCGTCTCATTACGAATTAGAGCGAATGACGATGTTATATTACTTTATGAAAATAACGAGAATGTATCTATACAAATTGTTAGCCATTTTTCTTTATAATATAAAAATAATGTGGAAAGTGTATAATTCTATTCATATTTTTAATGAGACTTGTGATGACGAGTAATGTTCTTTGAAGATCTCGAACAACTTGTTAAAGCAATCTCGAATTGTCAGATTATATAATAAAATTACTTCTTTCCACACGTCGTCGCTGGGAGGCTGCATCTCTCCATTGACCTTGACCTCGGATGCATCGCTGTTACCAGCACATTTGTGATTCAAAGACGCTTTGTCGTCCAGGTTGGAGGACGCGCTATAGTTCAACAATGTTGGAATGCTTTGCGATTGAGCGGATTTTATCTCGTTCGTCTGCGAGTCGCTTGCAGCGTCCGCTACTATAGACTCGGTGTTCTTGTTGTTCAATTCATTGGGTATGAACTCCGGCACGTCAGGATTCAAATTGTCGCCTATCGACGAAGACACGCTGTCCGATTCGCTAAGCCTGCCTACTGTCGAGATAGTGGATTGAAGGTAACGTGGAACTGGGGGAAGAGGGATCGTCGGTAAAGGTCTGGCGGCGGGACAAAATTCGGATTTCGACGAGAAAAGTATTACTTCGTTCTGCGACGAATTTGATCTGTCTGACGACGACTCGGAGAAGACCGGGTTCCCGGCTGCGTCGAGGATGGGCCACTTCAGAGGGTCTATGGTAGTTCTGACCTGGAAATCAAGATCATACTTAGCAATTCTGATGGTGTGCCTCGACGCCAAGAGGTTCTACTTCCGTATCAGATTTAACTGTAGAACTCCAGTAGTTTCACTGTTGATTGAAATGTTTAGTTGTGACGAGGTCTACTTTCAAACACCATTGATAGGATCTAATGGGGTTAGCGAATCCTCTTCAATTTGCTCTGGCACAAACCTTTCGTCCACTTACACGTGAAATGTAGGTGGATTTCTGAATGTCTGTGCCTTGGGATAGTATCAATTTAGGATTGGTTTTACCTTGAATCCATCCACCAACTCCAATTTGTCAGATTCCATGATCGCTTCGATGACAAGGCCTACGTCTGTCGTCAAAGTCTGCACCCGGTGGAAGGACGCGATTAGGGTGATAGGTAGAAATCCTTGCGCGTCCATCTTGCGGCGTAGGAAAAAGTCTCTTAATAGGTTCTCTTCGCTGAAGTAGTATTCACTGGAAATTATAGAATAATAAAAATAGGTACAATTACAGAATAAATCATTGTGACTACATTAGTCTTTTTCAAACGTTTGCAAACGTACATTTGATTCTTTATATATTCCTTGAGCGTCGTTACGTCGTCTCCGTTAATGAAATTCGTATTATCGAAATAAAATGTTCCCATGTAAGGCATCATGTAAGCTGGAAGTCCGTATTTATGCATCTGCAAAAATATTATACCTTGATGCAACCATGTTTATACTCTTGCATCATATTGTCTTAGGAGATGAAACATCAGTTCTACTTTCAATTGTTCAACAGGGGTATTCTGAGAGATTCCCATCAATTTTTCATCATTATAGTTATTGTTACCAGACTGAAGGAGAAGTAGACCGCGGATCTTTATGCAGAATAAAAATATTCTTCAACAATTGCAAGAAACAGGAACGAAATGGAAAGTTCTTTCTTGCTCCCATAATCTTAATATTCTTTTCAATATTTTTGGAATGTCATCTATCCCATTTTGTCATACACGCATAAAAATTGTTTGGTGTTATATAAAACTGTATAAGCTAGTAGAGTATGTACCTGCATGTAGTCTCTTGTGAAATTTGAATAGTCATGGTCGTGCCTGTGCCTAAAGCTACCCCGATAGGCGCCCCGGCCACCACGTCCTCCTCTCCCTCTAAAACTCCGTCCTCCGCGGCCTCCTCTCGCATTGTATCCTCTCCTTTCGTGCTCTCTATCCCTGAACGAATCTGTTTCTGCAAAAGCCAAAGCCTCAATGTTAACAATGAACAATCGAATAACATACAGGGGGCGTCCTATTCCAAATACATGTGATCAATCGTCTTGGAAACCATAGAAAACAAAATTCTATATTATTAATCTAAACTATTCAATGGACTTCTTTCTAAAAATTCGGTGTACTAAAAGTATTTTAATAAATTTATGAAAGTAACATTCAAGGTCATTAGCAGAAATTAAACAAGACACACCTTCTCCATTTTTCTCCCTGTGATTATAGTACTTTGGAGACCGTTCCCTTTTACTTCTGCTCTTCGTTATATCAATTTCCAGGGGCACCCACTTTTGTTTATTCACTGAAAAATACAAAACATATTTTTAATGATCTGTATCAGCGTCGAGAAATGATTCTAGAAAAGAACAGTTTCGATAGAACCAACTTCGTTCCGAACCATGGAAAATTACCTTTCTTTTTCTTTTCACTGCCTTCGAGATGCTCATCACTGTCCTCTGTGCAGTGATTCTGCTCCTTGTTCTCCTTCCCTCTGCTTTCTATCGTTCCGGTGCTTTCTTTAACGTTGTTTGGTTCGGATACGCCGTTTTGCTTCTGGGTTGTCACAGCGACTGCTTTCTTCTAGCGAGAAATTTTTTTCACATATATTCGATGATACTTTCTGAGAAAATGAAATTTTTTAAATGCGTGGATTGTGTGAATGCAACCATGTCTCGCAGATAATATAATATCCACATTGGTAATGATGCATTCAGCATCACTCTTGCAATAAGTCTACGCTCATAGGTACGTGTCAATACTTTATGAGTTCTAGCTTTTGCAATCACTAATTATCCTCAACCCCTTGCAATATGAAGTCGAACAGGCGGTTGTACAATTTTTAAACTGAATTTGATTGCACTTTTGATTTATATAATTTCTGAAACTCTTCATAGTTGAACAAAAATAAGCGAAGTTAGAGTAGCAAAAAAAAAGTGTGCTGGAATAACTTTGTTTATCGTGTTTTCAAAATGTTAGTCGAAGGACGCTAACAAAAACGATAAATAAATTGAGACCCACCTCTCCTTGAGCGCCCAAGGTTGGCCAATCGCCGATGTCCGAGAAGTCGCTCGCCTGTAAAATGTATCAACTAAATTTTAATTGCGTCCTATAAACTCGTTAATAATGTTACCTCACGGAAAGCTCATTTGCCGTTGCATAAACTCGACGATTGTCGCGAATCTTTATGGGGCCCGCACAGAATCGTAAAAATGTCGTGAAACGTTTTTCGTGTAACATTTTTGTTTTCGTATACAATAAAATTCTTACCACGACTGTGTGAAATTTGAAAATCACATAAACATTCGCAGTAAAGTCGACAAGGAACAAACAATGAAAATGATTTCTCGACACGTGTTTAAACGCTTGTTTGAAGGGGCACATGTTTGATTAAGCTTCGAGTACGTTGGAAATGGGTTGAACATGATTTCTACGTACCTTTTGGTTAAATTTTCTTCTGTCTTTCGTGGCTGTGACTATTGTCGGCTGACTCGCGGCGTTGATACCGTTCTCTGAAACAACAATTTATGATATTTTGTTAACTGGACGTCCGTAGAATTTTATGAAAATATTCTTTGTCACAGAAATGTTTAAATACACTTGTCAAGTTGATTTTGTAAAAATTTTTGGCAAGATAAATATTCTGTCTAATTTTGAAAGAAAAGACACATTTTCAACTATAAATGTTTTACATAGAATTGTTCTGTAGACTCTCTCGCATAGAAGAGTATTTTTTCAATACATGATAAGCATTGTATCGTGTTTAAAGACATGGTAATTTATAAGAAAGATTTGCTTAAATGTCACCTAATCAGCTGACTCTCGCAGAATTCTTACGAAACGGCGAAGTAAATAATCGTTAACCCGATGTCGCGCGATTTGCAGTATTCCAGCAGTGGATAGGAAAAGCGAAGACAGTGCGTGGCAAGCAAATTTTTGTCTCGCTTGTGTTACAGACTCCACGAAAACACCGTTCAACGTTATCGGCGATTCCCTTATTTTCTATAAATAATCGATGCGGCTCGTGTCAGAAGCGAAACAGCTCTCTGCTGTAACCGCAGCTTGTTACGCAAGTGATACAGCTGTAGATTTGTTCGTTGACCCCTTTTCATTCGAGTCAATCTCTTTCGGTCGCCTCAAAAACACAAATCACCGCGAAAGAGAAAGTAACCCGCCACTCGTGTTACCGTCTTGATTAACGACGACCTGCCGGCCGTAGAAAAATTCGCACAACCGCCTTGATCATTGTGATCGATAGTGAGTGTCACGCCTTCAAGCGCCTGATATTGTTCACACTTGAAAACTTTCTTCACTAAACTTCATTTTCTTCGTTAAAACGAAGTCCGTGTTCGAAAATTCAGTTACAGTTTATAGTGGAAGGTTACTGCCATATGACATGGTGTGTTGAAATTTTTCGTGATTTTCCTAAATAATCTGAGAACTGTTGGATAACACTCGGTGCTTTATGAAAAATATTTTTTCACAGCTTCTACAGTTTTAGCACAAAAAGTTCTAATGGTGAAAAAAATGAAAACATTTGCATACCTCTTGCAATTAAAGAATGAAAAATGTTTAAAGTTAAAAAAATCTTGTAGTCCCTTGTTGATTTAAAAAAATTATTTAAACAAGTTTAAATGTCAGTAAAGTTATAAAAAAAAGTATCTCTGTATTTGAGACAGCCTATTGAATCATCCTGCCTAAGAAATATTTGCATAGGTTTTACGGTTGAATCGCAAAATATTCCTACACATAAACATCTGAATTTGAGAATCAGATCACTGGTTAAGTTGTACACGGTTCGATTAAAAGATATTTTGTAGCAACAGTGTCTATTCATCGGGAACGAAAAAAGTATTTAATATGCGAAAAAATTTCTCTTTCATTTTTAATCCGTTTAAATCGTAGACTAAACTATTCGCGTTCCTCGTAAAATTCGCCAATAAAAGTGCGAATTTGCATAAAGATCTTGCGCGGTGTATGATTATCTCGAGCCAGCACTGACGAAAGCAACCTCAAAGGTGTATCTCCATACGCGTTTTGCATAACGGCTGGTGTATTTCTTTTTTTTTTAATTCTTCTTTCAAACCGGCCAGTGCTAATTTAGCAATACTTTGCAACGCAGTCGCGATTCGCCGGACGCTACACGTAACGCACGGAATAAAAAAATAATCGGCCAACAATAAAATATCACTGACTTGCGCAATCCCTTCACTTCGAACAAACACTAATACAATTTTCACTTAGAGAAATTCCACGAACGTGGAGCGAATGTTGAGGAAACGTACCGCTGAATATAATTAGCCGTTTGATTTCGAACGATAACTGGCAATGCGTATTATTTACATGTGCCATTTACATTTAACTTCGGACTTTCGAACTTGTCTATGCATTCCTTGGTTCGATATGCAATGGTTGCTAATTGTTAGCGGCAGGTCTTCGCATAAACGACATTATGGATAAAATATTTTAGTGTAATAGTCATCAGATTGGTTGGAGCAATATTAAAATGTTGTACATTGTGGTTAACACGTGTGTTAGCTGATAAATTGTTGTTATTTAGATATTAGTTTCTACAAAGCGAGATCTGCACACGATACCTATATGCAAGATAGTTCTGTATACCAGGAAAATGAGGTAAGATAAGCGTGAGGCTATCTGACGGTCACCTTGTGGGAAAAAAGATAAAAGTGTTTCGCGGAAATTGTTGCTTTTTCCGCGTGATGGTTATTTAAGGGCTACATACAAGGCAGAATTTTTTTTTAAATGGTGCATTCATTAGCGCGATTCTTCGAAAATATTTTCTCGAAATATCTTCTTAAAAAAATGTGTATTAGATTTTTTAAACATGGATTTAGATATTAAAAAAATTGTTGACCTTCCCTTATATTTTACTATTTGAAAGATACTAGGTGAATTCCTGTTATTTTTCAACTGAAAGGTATGTAATCCCTGAAACGCGTTCCAGGTGATCCAAAAGCACCTCGGGCGTGTTATTTCATATACTCTGGCTCGAGTTTAGGCTATCTTGGAACTATCTAACTCGGCTAGCAGCCTCTCTCGGCCACCTCGGTTTTGTCCTGTTGCCAAGTTAGTTTCGTGTGACGATCTCGACGCCGGAATAATAATGACACTCCAACCGAAACGTATTCGTTGTCAACAACCGTCAGACGGTGAGCGGTAAACAATATCGTTACGTCGTTAGACAGCTGTTCAATTTACAATGAGACTATTTAAAAGTCGCATTTCACTGAGGAAACCAACCGCGTGAGAAAGAGATTGTTCTTCTTTCTCTGTGACGATTACATTTTTAATTATTAGATTCAATTATGAGTCAGCATTCATCAAGATTCTAAATAACTGGAACGATTCATTTAACTTTGGCGCCGGTCAAATAAATTGTTTTATATTTGTTGTCGGTTGTTGAATGAAAAACCGGAGTGACTCGTTTTTATGCCATAATTATACAAATTAGAATTTAGAACAGAGTCTAAATAAGTGAAATCCAGTTATTTTTTAAGATTAATTTATAACACGTGCCACAGTATTTAACTATTTGAATGTGAAATGTAGCGAAGAATATAGCGACCTAAATAAATAGTAATCAGAGGAAATCGTGCATGTTTCAATAATTATTCATTTCTACTTTGAATATGAAAGAAAAAATTAGTTCTTCGAATACTCTAGCATTTCAAAATCGGTCAGTTTCCATGATTACACAGATGGCAATGTTTAATCACAATTAAGCTGTTCTTTATCAATTTTGGTAAATATTTTCTTACCGTATCTAGTTTCACTAATCTTCTTATGTCACGCAGTTGAAATGATCAACCGATGTCGAATAAATTTCGAACTAATTACAAATTGACTTGGAATAAATTTCAAAAAACGATTCTAAATCGATTTAGAATAAATTTTGAAGCAATTTCCAATCGACTAGGAGTAAATTTTGAACCCATTCATTAAATATTGAATTTGGGATAAGAATTGAAAAACACAGATTGTATACGACAGCTAGTTTTCAGGAAAACTATTCAACAAAAAATTGTCGAGATCCAGAATAATCAGAAGGAGAAAGATCAAGATCGATAGACACACTTACGTTGAGCGGAGCGGGCTTTATTCCTGTTGATCTTCATGTCGCGACACACAGTGGTCGATTCACGATCCACGATCCTCGATTCCGTGATCGCACGCCGGTTTTACATAACGCTCACGTAAAAGCTTGCTCGGCTGAGCTAACACTTGCCGGTATTAGCGAGCAGAGCAGAGAAAACATGACAGAGACAGTCTCGTCGAGTTGAAGAGAGAGAGAAGGAGAGAGAAGAGTACATGTTTCAATCCCGGCACTCGAATGCGATCGCTTTGTCTCGTTGTTGTTTCGGTTTCGGAACGGTGCGAGCAGTGCAACAGGTGTGCAAGCCGGTGCAACGTGTTTTCTTCTTCGTCTGCACTTCTGGTTCGTGAATACAGTTGTAATTAAATAAAGGTACATTCGAAGTCGGGTTTAAAGTGATTAACAGTCGATTAGGATTTGATTCAGTAGCGACTCGACATGGATTTAGATTTTTTCCGAATTAGTTTAAAAATAAGTTTGAATTGATTGAGAATAATCAATCGAAATTGAATAAAGGTTTGTAGTCGATTGTCATTTGATTCCGTATTGATTCAGAATGAATTTATTCTATCTTTGAATTTATTTTGAAGAAATCAACATAATTCTTAGTCAATAACGATTCTCATATATTTGTAAGTCACTCAACATTAATTTCTTAATACCGAAGATAACTAAATTGTAGTGCAAGGTGAAATAATTATTATCGAGTAACTAATAATCGTCATCGATAACACTAATCGTTTCCATGAATAAACAAGAAAAACCTTGCGCGAGTAAATTTCTGTAGTTTCCTTTAATCCATAAACATAATACCATTCGGACGACATTGAATGTATTAAAAATCGACTTTGTAGAAACTTGGAATTGATTTAGAATGAACACCGCCAACGCAATGAGACAATTCTCTATGTTTCGAAATGGTGCAACATGTGCAACAGGTGTGCGCCGCGGTGTAATGTATGTTTTCTCTTCTGCTGCAGTTCTGGCTCGCGAATTGAGGCGGAATTGGATAAAAGTTTGCTTTTAGATGGGTTTAATGCGATTTCGAGTCTATTTCGAACCGGCGCGGTGTCGGCTCAGAAACGATTTAAAAGCAATTTCGAATCGACTCGACATTAACGTAGAAGCAATTTTGAACCGTTTTAATAGCAATTATGAATCAATCCTGAATCAGTGTTTATTTCACTGTAATCAGCAACTTTAGATTAATCATGAATCAATTTCTAATCTATTTTGAAGCAATCCTGAAGCAAATATTCATGGGATCAATTTTGAATTCCATTCACTTCGAATCAACCTCAAATGAGCATTTCAAACGAGCGTAAATCAATGTCGAAAATGTACAGCGACGTGACTACAAATAGGCTTCGCAATGTTTTCGAATAGATTCAGTCTTATATCGATTTAGAATCGAGTTAACACGACTTTGAATCAACGTTGGTCACATGACTGAATATCCAATTTACAACGCGAACCAACTGTGAGTCGATATCGACCCTAAGGGTACGTGTCCACCTTTTTTCATCTTTCTGTTTGCTCTCCGATAACTCTTTCAATACCGTGTACACTGTCAAATTTGAGTCTCGAGTACCTTAAATCACGACCGAATCAACTCTAAATTGATGTCGAGAATGAGCAATGCAAACCAAGTGAGAATCAACTTCCAATCGACTTTCAACTTCAGTGGAAATCACCTGGGTGTAGACTTCGGGAATGATAACGATCGGCGAAGGGAAAGGACGGCTCTGTTGGAACCTGTTCTCAAAAATAGTATCGTAGAAGCCTAGCTGGCGCGAACTGGTTTCCACTCGCGGTCGAAGATGAAAGATCAAAGACAACCCGATCCGCGACGACGTCCTTGCGGATTCACTGGTAATCCTACGACGAAGAATCGAGCGAAACTCGTTGCCATATGTTGCCGGGCCGACTACGTTCTACGTCGACGGTGACGGATAGCGATTCCCAGCGACACTGTTTCCCTCGCAGAACTAATTTTACCGCTGGCAATCGCTCGAGCAAAACCAGCTCGACACACAAAGCTGCATCAGCCGAGTCACTTGCACCTACTCTTGCATCTACCCGAACGATTATCAAATTATTTCAACTTAATTTGAAATGACTATTGAAAAGTGAATTTTTAGCACTTGATAGGTTGGGAATGTTCCTCGGGTAATAGCGTTCGAGTGGCACTTGTGTGGAAGGTTGCTTTAAGGGATTGGGAAAGTGTTCTATGTTTTTTGTTGAGGTAGAAGTTGCAACGAGGGACCGACACAGTTGCAGCTCGAAAGTCAGCGGTGTACTGAGCCGCCTGGCAAAATGCAGACTCGAAGAAGGCTAGCAGCGATCGACCACGACCACGACCAACGACCACGGTAAACGCTCGCAGCTGCTCCTCAGGTGTAAGGGGGAACTACTGCGACGAGTTCAACATATCGATTTTTCTTTCTGTCTGTCTTTCTTTCTTTCTTTCTTTCTTTGTTACGTAATTTCAAACTGCGAAGTTTCAGGAACGGGCTGCTGGAATTGTTTGCCCTCTTGTTGCCGAGAAGTTCGTTGCTGCGCGCTGGCAATCGGAATTTTCCGTTGGGTTTGTGATCGGGACTATGGTTTGTCAATGTTTATTTCACTTCTCTTCTGTTACGCGCAGTTTCGCGGTTAGATTTTTAAGCAGTGAATCGAAGACGGAGGAGACGAAGAGTTTGAAGGATTGTAAAAATTTTTATCAAATTGTTATCAATACACTTAGTGTCGATTTTCAATCGATTTAGAATTAACTTAGAATTGATGTAGAATCTCAACACTAAATCATGTTCAGTCGATTTTTAATCACATTTAAATGACTTGAACAAACTGCTTTAGAAGAAACTTCGAATCGATTGCAGAGGCGACTTAGAACTAGTTTGAGATTGACCTCGAATAGATTTAGAATCGTCTCCGAGCGCACTTCATCTCAACTTCAAGCGAACTTCAAATCAACTTGAAATATACGTTTCTACTAAATAAATAAAGGGACGTAGAACGGTACAACATAATGGGCAAACATCTTGGCAGCAAGTCAAATAAAATTACAAAAGTAGAGGTACCATCTTCAAAATGAGTCCAGATGTATCATTTACACAATGTTCACATACAATTCAAGTATCGTACAGTTTTGGAATCGATCTATATATGTGTACTAGATTAGTAAATATGATTCGACATTCCGCGTGTGACACGTGGATAAACTGAATAAACATCCACGTGTTCGAGTAGCAATCGATCGTTATTAAAAACGAGATTTCATTGTCGAGATTGAAGACAATTTTTCGTGAAAAGATTAAGTTCTCAGGTTGCACGTACTGCAAGGACACCCCTGCGAGCGTACCCGGTGCATCGAGCATCTTTTAACTAATACTTTGATGCCCTAATTCTCGATAAATTCCGCCGAACGATTACTGTACGGCTTGCATTGATCCAAGCTTTTTTAAAGTCTACAATCGAATTAGTCTCGTTGCTAATTAAAATCTGCGGGTCACCTGAAACGTCTCCTCCATTCAACCTGCATTAATTTCTCAAATTACCAATTAGTCAAGTCTCCTGTAACAATTTTTAGGAAAATTCATGAATCACTGACAATTGTTCAATAAAATTGTAAAGGGAATATCTAAAATAATTAAACAATCCTGTGGCATACTTTATTCATAATTGTGTACATTCAAGAAATACAGTAAAGCCTTGATCCTGCGGTTGTACTATTTCTTTGCGATCTCGCCGATCGATTACAGTTTTCTTAGATCAAGGTTTGACTGTCTAGTAAATCTGACTCAATCGGAGGGAAGATCTCATTCTGCCCTGTATGAGCAACTAACAAAATTGTCATCTAACTACTTAATTTAATTAACATTGAAACGTCGTACCTTGGAATCGTACCTAACAAAAATTGTTTAATTCTCTGCTGAACACCTACCTACTGTTTGTGTAATTTCTGTGTGGTCGAAAATTCGGAGAGTTGTGCGTAGTAAAAGTAGAAAAAAATGGTGAATAAGCGAATTGTATGTTCGCGTTTCAAGGTACGCAGAAGAAATCAATGTCTACTGCGTGTACGAGGAGCTAATGGCAACCGATTTGTCCCGCAGCGTGTTATATCGATAACCAGCCGGTTACAATGGTACGTCGTACTATTATACTATATTATACGTACGCAATACGCACGCGTTTAATGGCTTCCGGTCAATTCAAGACGTAAATTCTGGAGCCGGTGCGCACACGAGCGGTACGATTCATGCCGCTTGTAAATTGTTGCTAATATAGTAGACTCTAGTGTAGAATCGCTCCCGGGACCCGTGGTGAGTCACCTAAGTGTGCTACCTTAAATTACCTGTGAACTGCTCGTTCCGTGACAAAATCTTCCAGTGTTCAATTTGCATTTCAACTATATCTTTCAATGTCACAAGTCAATATAACATTTTATTATTTTGTTCTTCGGTCACTTTGAGATTTTTAAATATAATTTTTGTAATATTTATGGTAGCTTGAAAATTATTTTATATTTTCGATGTATATATACATTATTACTAGTTAATGACTAGAAAAATAATATCAATATAAATACATAAAATTCGATGTAGCAATAAATTCATTTTACTGAACAGACCACTTCGTTTCTGTGGTATTTTTAGGGTTTCCGGTGTCGCAGGCGTGAATAAAATATCACAATTATGCAATCTGCGTGTGAAAGAAACCGGCCTACCTACGAAGTCATAATGTCAACCTTCACACTGCAATGCAAAACACTTCGAACCGGATGGTAACCCTTCGTTCGTTTTCTCTAATTAATTACACGTAAAAACTTTTTTTAATGCAACAGGTTCCAGCTATCAAGATACATCTAAAACAATTTTTTACCATTAGTTAAATTTTTGCAGTGTAGTGATTCATACTTTTACAATGTAGTCATTCATACATTAACAGTATCTATTATTTCTGGACTCGTAATTAAAGAAAATTAAAAACCGACACAGTGTGACGTATGTAGTTTTACAGTTAGCAACGCACCACGCTCTAATAAAATAATGCAACTATGTAGTCATTGCGAAAGAGACGTACGAGCCTATTAAGCAATGTTGAACGATTTCCTGAACGTTGCACGAGTCTAGCGAATAATTCGCCAAAGTGCCGTTCACTACGAAAAGTTCCGTGGAAAATCGAGAACTGTGCCCGAAAAGTTTTGTCAAAGGGACAAAATGTCCCGGACATAGAAACGGAACTCGGATAATTTCGAGCCGTGAATATTTTAAACGGTCATCAGTATTCTGGCGTCGCCGCACCCATGTCTCTCGGTATATTTTAGCAGGGGGAAAAGAAAAGCTGGAAGGAAAGAAGAAAAAAAAGAAAATGATCTTGACACTTGGTATCTGCCGTTCTCTGCACGCAGCCGCTCGAAAATACTCGCGCCCGTTGAAAAGCGTTCGTTTGGCCTTTACGAATCTACTTTTATCGAGGGTAGAAGGCCTACGGCCTGGAACAGGTTTCCTCTCACCACTCTCACTTTCTGCGACACATTTCGATGTGTATCGACCGCTGGGATTGCCGGGGGATCGATATAGGCTCTTATATGATCTTTGCGCGTTTGATATGATACTAATGAAAAAATTGACAGTAGAAGCTAAAATATAGAATGCAACGGTGAAAGAGCCCCTCCGATATGAATGCAAACTTCCTCTGAAATGTTTTTACTGAATTTCAGCATTCCAACTCGATTGAAAGGGTTGTTTTAGGTGGAAAATCATATTATTTCTTTATTCTCCATTTTCTCAGTTAATTGGGTGTAAAAATTTTGAAGAAATTCAACAGATTTGTTAAAAAATTGTGTTCGTAGAAACAAAAGCTAGTTATTGAAATAAATTAGATTGTTCGAAGTGCAGGATTCAATTTTTCAATCGTTACGATAAATGAAATATTGTTGGTCAATTATTCTGATGGTAATAAATCCAATCCTGAAAACACAGAAGAAGTAATGATTTCTTGTGGAAGTTAAAAGGGTGCTGTTATTGTTCATATTTCTACACTGGCTTTTTCAGTGAAATTCGCAATAGCTAGACAAATTGAAAGCATTTGTCTAACGCTTCGGTAAGAACATTGTGAAATGATATTACAAAGATCAGAAGTTGCACGCGATCGGCAAATAAAGATTGTTCGTAGGTCTGTATCGATTTCCTGCAACGGCGTATATGCAGCCATTGCATACACGATCGTATTTGCCGTCCATCGATTAGATGCCGGAGGAATTCGAGAGTGAATGTCTGGATTACAGCCGAAGAACGTAATGCAGTTACGAGGAGCTGGTAATTGCATCACGTGCTTCGACCCACTGTCGACCGCTTAGGAATAGTGTCAATGTCGTTGCCCCCGACGTTTTTACATCTTTCTACAATAATTCGATCATTAATTAACATCTTACTTGCTGAGGAATTATTTGAGAATTTTCCGAAAATCTTTGATTTATAATCAAGACTTTCAAATTAAATTTTTCAAAGGCAATTTCATTAACGAACTTGTCGATATTGATTATCTACTGAGCCACAGGTCGTTGAAGTTTGCGAAATTTCGTGTCCATAATATCTTAGAAATTAGCACATGTTTAACGTGCCAGGTCTTACATATAACAATTCATGTGTGAAGGACTTTGTTAAATTGTTACAAAGACTCTACGGAAACAAAGTACGTTTTACCCTTGTAGCTACCTTCACAATGTATCATAAATCACTCGATCGTCGATAGATAAATTTTTCAATTATTCATTCGCGTCAGCGGTGTTCATAATTCGCCGGAAAACTCTCATCGCAAGTTGATCGCCAAGTTCCCATTTTCTGAAGCAATGAATGCACATTGCGATCGAGCGTGTGCAGTTTATGGTAATCCACGGTTTCGTAGACTGTTCCATAAAAAAAGCGGAATGTGTAATAAAGTTCTTTCGTATGCTCGAAGATTCGTTTAGGTACAAGTGCATTGAGAATTAATTTTATCGACATGCATCCTTGAGTTCTGCAAATTTTCAACCTCCATAAATGCATAGAGATCTGTTTACGCTACTCCCATGTAAATCAATTTTGCATTGAATTCGATGGTTTTTCATTAGATCTTTTTCGTTAAAAAAAAATGAGAATAATTATATAAATTTTAAAGATTGAATTTTTCTGAAAAATAAAAGGAGTTTTCCATAACTTGAATTGTTCGTATCAAATGAATAAAAGTTGGAATTAAAATGAATGTTTGGGAAGGGTTGAGTGATTAAATTTGAAGTGTCCTTTAAGTTGCTGAATGTATCCCGAGAGAAAGGATCGAAATTCTGAGTTCATGGGGAAGTGAGGGAAGCTATTGGATAAGCTAATGGGTTTAACGTTTGTCCTAGGCCTCTACTTAACTCCCCCCACTACATTGCTCGATACAAGGCGGCGCTTTGGAACTTGTTCAATGTCTCCCGTTACTAGGGCGAGCAACATTATCCTATACAGGCGATTGAACAAATATTCTGACGCTGGGAGTGGTTCTCCGGCGATAAACATTTCTGCGAATTGACCAGTATAGCCAGACCTTATCTATTTGACCAAATTATCTCAACTAAATCTGATTATCTCGCTACGCTAAATTGTAGACAAAAAATTTAGTCGGATTTTCTACAATTAAATTAAAAAAAAAAAACAAATCAATATACATACCTAGTTGATCCTGCATTTCAAAGGGGCATCATCTAACTCCTCAATCCCTGACAGAATTAATATAAATTAATTTTAATTGGGTACATGTAGAAAACACATGTAAAAATTTTAAAGACTTCTTACACACATGACTGAACGAAAAGATTAGATATTCACATTACAGTGAACAATGACTAATCTCACTTGAATATGCAACATGAAAAAATTGTTAAACGAGTGTCTGAACAAAAGACACGAGTTAAGAAAGCATGTGAGAGTGAAGATCATAAAATATATGATGTTCAAATATGGCGGAAGAGCACGAGACCGAAAAATTTTAGGGGGCCGAAGTTTATCAGCGGTGATTGATAAAAGGGAACTCGGATACTCGGCGAAGATGGCGGCGCGGTAGCCTAAGCAATCGACCACGTGTTCGAAAGTTCGTTTTACAGTGGAGGAAGGGCTGTCGCCCAAGAACGAGATCGTTCGAACTGACGTTCGTTATGCAAATGAAGAAAGAGACCGTAGGACCTTGATTGCCAACGCGGTTCTAGACTGTGCCACGTGCACCGAAAACTTGTCGCCGATACCCAGAGATAACACGAATCGAATCAAGCCCACGAAATATCCCATTATCATCGTTGCTAACGATCGGATACCTGAACCACATCGGCCAACGTGGAATCGACTTCCTCTCACTCAAGTAGGTACTCTGGTTTCGTATTTCAATAACGCGAGAGCCGAGACCTGTTCTCAACGAATCAATCTGACTCCGTAATTGCGCGAACATACAATTTGCAATTCGAAAAAGAAATAGGTAAGTAAGAAATACTCCTCCGATGCAGATCCTGTTTCTGATACATCATTTAATATTTTCATGCATAATTGTTAGTTAATGTATTATGAATTAATTCAGTTCATTGATGTATTCTCGGCTAAGCTGGATATGCAGATATTGAACTCTCAATACTCGCTCAATTTAGATTCCACTACTTTTTATATTGGAATACTTGAGTTAAATCTAAGTACTTGAATACTTGTATTAGATTCGACTACTTGGGATAAATATAATATAAAATAATATATAATATTAAGTTCGAATACTTGAATACTTTAATCCACAGCCGCCCGAAATTATTTTTTACTTCTACGATACATGTTTTTAATTATTTTAACTTACGTCAGCTTTTTTATTGATCATTAGTCACCACGTACCAGCTACGAAATTTATATGAACCATAGATCTATATTCTATTTTCAGGGTTAAGATATATTTTCATTATTTTTGTTTCAATCTATAGATGTTACTTTTTGCAACATTATTACAAAATGATTACAATCCAGAACGAATATAGTTTCATTCTGTTTATAAACTGAGTTCACGTTTGGATTGTGTACACGATTAATTCGATTTTATTTATGTTTGACGCAAAACGTTCTTTTTTACCGATCGTAGACATGTTGATTTACGAAATGTGTATATCACAAACATTTCCTATACTGTTCGCAGGCGGAAACATTATGACTAAACGCGCCTTTTTTAGAAATTTAGAAACTATTCGTAATCTGTAAAAAGAAATGCGTTTCGTAAATTCAATTTCTCACTAGAGATATACGATAGAGTGTTGCGGTTAGCGTTTCGCAAACATTATCAGTGAAATTAATCGTGCACAATTTCCTACATATTACTTTCATTATTATTTATAAAGTCTCTCTCTCTATATATATGTGTGAATACTGTTTCTCAATTCACTAAATTCAATTTACAAATGATTCAATTTTACGAAATTAAATATAATAACTTTTTAATCGTAAACAAAATATACTGTTCATAAAAATGAACGAATAATAAATAATAAAATGTAACAAAAATAATTTTCTATTCCTATTGCTATGTTGAATAATTTAGTAAAAAAACATGTTTATGCATTTATAAATGACATAGATTTCATTAGCTTCGAATGCAAAATACTTTGAAAAAAATAAAACATATTATTTTATTATTGTAACAGCAACAGTTTTACTGCCAATCCACAGCAAATACTTAGTATCGTTCTATAGTGTAACATTGTGCAACACGTTTCAAGTAAGTTTCCACTAGCCCCCCAAATATTAAGTTCATATCAGCAGTACCTTCAAACATGGTGATTCCATATTCTTAAAGTTGATAAGACCGTACATCATCAGCGTCTTTCATCACGGGTACAAAGTACAAGGCCAATTCGATATAAAAAAGCATAGAATAGAACTTGTAACCTATTGATCCTCGATTTACTTCTATGTTCAAGTAATGTACGCAAATGAAATCGGTGTGTAAATTTTATCATTAAATGTTTAAAAACGTTTGTACCTATCGCACAAACCACCAAATCAACCAACAATCTTTACCGTCCCAATAAATTTTATTTCGTCACAGGTTTAAGAACCAATAAACTCGAGTTACATAAAATTTTATTTCGCAGTATAAACTTTTATCTATCCTTTAATAATAAAAAAAAAAAAATAAAAAATACCACTAAAAATTCCGAACGTTACAAAGCATAAAATATATTTTTAGAAAAAATAAACTTGATATTCGAAGCGACGAGAACATTTTCAACAATATTAATATAATTAAAAACAATATACATAATAAAGAAACACTTACCAACAACTCCCTGCTGTTGTTGTGGCTGCAGCACCCTCTTCTCGACCTTCTCGACCGGCTTCTCCACAACCGTCGTAGTCACAGCGGCTACAGGCGCAACGGAACTGATTGTAAGACTGGGTTCCTGCGTGGAGGATTTGCTCTTGGTCCAGGGATTAACGGTTGGCAGAGGTGCCTCGACATACTTGACCGGCGGTTGACCGAGTGTATCGAAATCGACCTCGGAATCATCTCTCTCTTTCTGACCGTCCTTACTTCCTGCAACAAAATCTGCACCTGTCCTCTCTCCTCTCTCCGTTCTCTCTCTCAACTCCTTGTGAGCCCGCTCGTTGCTTCCGTTGTGCCCTCTGAGTGGGTGCCTGTGATCTCTGTGTCTGTGTTGATCCCTGTGCTCTCTTTGTTGCTCCCTCAGCTTCTCCTTCCTCCTCGCGCTCTTCGGGGCAACGGTTTGAAATTCTCCGTCGCTGGCGATGTCTGTTCCGTTCACCTGTTCGGTTTCCGCCGCATTTTGAGCGACATTATGAACGACGTTACGAGCGACACTTTGAACAACATTGTGAGCGACGTTTTCCTGGCGTGGTTCGACGAGAGAAGCTTCCCTGTCGGGCAACGGTTTGCCAGCGGGAAATTCGTAAGGCCTGTCGAGTTTTCCCTGCGGTGGGAACCTCCTACCGTTCCTCTGATAGGACCTGGTTCTGACGTTGAGGTTCTGCGAGACCATGTGGTCCTTGATGGGCATGGACTGTGCGACCTGACCTATGTTCTCCTTATTGTTGTCCTTGGTGTTCGGTGGCCGGTTCTCGGTGTCGGCTCTCGGGTTGACGATACTTGCGTAAGACACCTTGGGGCCCTCCTCTCTCTTGGCACTGGCCTGGCCGCCGCTGGCCAGCTTGGCCGCCATCTTGAACGGCACGCGGCTCGACACGAACGCACGAGGTCCCGGAACACGAGGGGTCCGAAAGTCTGTTTTCACAGGAGGATGAGGACTCTCAGGCGGTCGAGGGGTCCCGGGACGCGTTTAGCACCCCGCAGCACATCAATCCTGCCGGGCAGCCTCGTCGCAGGGTTGTGAGTATCGATAGTTGACGATAGGCTCGCGTAGTAGAGTCGACTCGGCTCTACACCACCGACCTGGGCGCATTCTCAGCGACGTCGACCGGACGCATGTCTCTCGTCACGAGAACTGGTGCGGTATTTTCCCCGTGCACGTGTCGAGAACTAACGTTCTCGCACGATCGGCTAACGTGTCTTAGCCCGAGAGGGAGAGAACGCCCACAAGGGTCGGCTCTTTCCAGAAGGCGCGGCGTGCACGCACGCGGTCGGTCGGACGTTCACGGACGATCCTCTGAATGTCCTTTCTCACCGCACGTGTTCGAACTCGAACGAGAATTCGATGACAATTCGAGATCGATCTGCGGTTTCCGTTAGACTCTGGAACAGGTCCGAGACAAGTCGGGACGACACGAGGCGCGGACGAGGCTGCGTGTGGTTAAGAACACGCTGACTCGGCGATTTCAAGAGCCGAGGCGAAACGTAACCGGCACGGGATTATCGAACGTGTACCTTTTTCGCGGAGATTTATGGCCGTTGTTCGAACGTACTGTGCCCTCCTGGATGATGATACCGTGGCGTTACAGAACTGCGGGACAATCAGAGCACACCTCTCGTTGTCCGATGTAATTTATCTTCGGGTTGGATCTTCTTTGTAATTACTCGGGTTTTTCGGTGCGGATTCGCCTCGTGTATGGGTTGAACGGCTTTGTCACAACTGCGGCAAGTTCGGAGGCACCGTTTTCGATGTCGCGTTACCACGGATTACGTAAACACGGCATTTTCGGCGATCTTTTTCCACGGAAAAGCGGTCCGCAAAACACATGTGGCCAACGCTGGCTCCTGGCCTTTACGCGAGCGGCTACGAAGCTTCCGGTTTGATCGATTCGGCCCGACCACCGGTAGGCGGCGGCACCGTGCTTCCTATTTATCAAAGCACCGACAGAGGGCGAGTCGGAAACTGCGATCTCGTGTTTCTCGCAGCTGCTTCGCGCGTTTCGATAACCGATAGGCTGCTTCTAGGAAGTCGATCGCGCTCTCTACAATACCGCAAATCGCTTTCCTCTAGCGTCCTTACTTCCTCATAAATTCAATTTTCTATGAATGCCACATCAATGATTTAACGATTTTGTAGATTCTCCTTAATACAATGGTATTTTTTCTTACAACGTACATTTTTAACATTTAAACATGTCTAAAATGCTTTTGTTTCCGTTTCATTTATTATTTGAAGTTTCTTCAATTCAATTTTCACAGGAAGTGGGAAATTGAGTGCTTTAATTTATTTTAGAAATAATGACATATATTATTTTGTCCACATTATGTCGTATATAAATGAGTTGAATGTATTGCTTGTTTGTTTCGAATAGTCATAATTATACGTTGAAACTATACACAGTGTATAGACGACGCTTGATTCGTAAACAAATAGTTTTCAGTTGATGCAATTCAAATTAACCGCCACGCAATTCGAATTCATTTACTGAAACATTGCTAAAACTACTTTCCACTTTATAAAAATTGAAAGGAAGATACATCAAATAATTACCGTGTGATTTTTTATTGCACAATTTTTTTACAGAATATATATATATATCAATTTATTTGCACTTCGTGGAGTATTCGCTATACATGGTTTTTCTTCTTTCTCGTGATTAACATTAATATACATATCAACAGTACGAAAAAATGTTTCGTAAGTTCTCTAACGATACCGTTTTATTGTCTCGTGAGATTGTCCAAATAAATGGCAATAGAAATTGTATACCTATTAAAAAAGAGTGATGCGTTGAAACACTTGTGATATCACGAACGTATATATTAAAAATATGACTTAGAAATGTTTCTATGCACGACGTCTCGTTCATTAAAATTCACTTATAAAATTCCACATGCATCAACTGATTTGTTCAGGATATTTCTTGAGAGATCGTTCAAATGCTTCCACTATAGTAGATCTAAAAATAATCAAGATTTTATGTATCCGTGACAAGGAAAACTTTACTCGCCGGGACAATACCACAGAATACATAATTAATTGGAATTAATCGACGCACCTAAACACTTTCTGGTGTAACAGATACGCAGTTACATGTCCTGCATCGATGTAACGAATCTCAGCGCCGGGCCATATTTTTTCTAGACTCATGCACCCATCTCGTGGCACATATGCGTCGTCCCTCGCGCAGACCGCAATGATCAGTTCGGTATCAACAGGAACTTCGAAGTTTTTCAGATGCGTACACTCGTCCATAATTCCGCACATGAATTGCAAAGCTTCTCGTTCCCGCCACTTATAGTCCGAAAATAATGGGTGCTTTGACACTGGTAATAAACAAACGCCTATTGCCAAAGTAATACTCGAAATAATCATGCACGTCGTGTACCATGCTTATAACTTACTTGTATTACAGATTGAGCTACGCAGTTTATAACATACAAGGGAAATTAAATTCAACGCGGGGCTTTCGTAACGAAAACGAATTTAAGCTTACTTAACACGTTAAACGCTACACCAACCCCTAAGAGCCGGCCGTAGACTTTTCGTATACACCGCGCCGGTCTCTACAGACCGATCGTAAAGTATTCGTTTATGATTTGGCGGGACAGTGAAGCGCAAACAGGAAGACGAGCAACATAGGTTGGCGTTCAATATGTTAAATAAGTACGCCGTTAAGCGGAAATGAACACGCTATAAATTACTATTTTAGTCAATTTAAAACGCAAGAGATTGGGACTTGAAAATCGGTAGGAATACTTGCCTTTGAGCGCATTTGAGTCTTTAGATTTAAATTTGTCAGAGAGCAGACTCAAAGGGAATATTTTAGCAGCAGCTTTCTCATCCACGACTTGCTCCTTTATGTCACTATTTTTCAATTCAGTATCACAACCATTTAATTTCCTTTCCGTTACGGAGCCGTTACTGTTGGACGAGGCTGAATGTCTATTAACGTCCCCAGACCCCTCCTTCAACTCTTTAACCCTTCTCATACTTGCCGGATAGTGTTGAGCAAAATGTTGACCGGCCAGGAAGGCATCCTGTAAAATTAGTTTATAAAATATAAATTTTTGTAGTGTTAACATAAAGAAATGTTTAGGAAATTCTATTTACCTCTTCACCTACGATTCTCACCATCTTGGCGAGATCGTTCTGATACAGTTCATTCGCAAAGTATTGGTTTTCTAAGAGTGTCCAATTGATGGAGGCACTCATCACTCCTTGAGTGAACACCGGCGACGCGGTTGACCAAGAAAGACAAGGAACTAGTGGTATAGGCTTCGGCCAATTGGTTGCAGCCAAAGAAGCCATCTACAAAAATACAGCAAACAAAAATATAACAATTTTATAAAAATTGCACAAAACCGGACGAGAGAAAAATACAAACATGGCCGCCCATTGATAACCCTGTTAACCCCAAGGGTCCAAAACCCTGTTGCTCGCACCAATTTAACAAAACAAGCGACTCCATTATCAGGCATCCTCCCATGATGAAGATATCGCATACATTATGTAAACTAGAACGTCTAAAAACAAAAAAACGTGATGTTAATATAGTTACAAACAAATTGGCGAGTTTTTCATGTCTTTCCTATTACAAACCTTCAGAGTACATATTCTTACATTTGATTCTGTGGCTTTCGCAATCCATAAAACGGATTTTCCAACAACAACGAAGCGATCCCCGATTCTTTGAGGAGTGGTTTGGCTATCAAGTTTCTCCTCCTCCAAAAATACTAAAAAGAATTCAATCAATTAACGAATATTTAGTTTTATTCATTGATAACTTCAGGTATTCGAGATTAAACGATTAGAATATTGTTATCAGGTTGTTGTTGTTGTTGCATTTGTTATTAATGTTGTTCAAGGACATCAAAAAACGTATAAGAATGTAAAAAATAGAAGAAAAAAAATATTTAATACTTTATCTTTCCAACACGAGTATCTCGAGATTAAATAATCGGATCGGTATGATTATTATTGTGGTGGGAATGACTTTTTTATGCTCTACAAGATATTTATAAAATTATGAGAGAGCTCACTTAGACAAATAACAGAATCTCACAACAAATATTAGCCATAAAGAATTTCTTGTCATCATTACACCTGCTCGATAAATATAGCGTTGTTCTATAATTAATAAGGCAGACATCTAATTAAATGTATAGGTCGAATTAATGCTTACATGGTCTCCTGTACCAGCAAGGTGTAAACAAACAGGTTTGGATTTGTGGGAGTGCCATCTGCGAGGCAGAACCAATTGGAAATGTGCAGTTATTGTCTCGGTTGGCATTATACCAGGGAGGTGTTTATCAAAGGGGCTTTGAAAACAACCTTCAATTATGTGACAGTCTGACCATTCTTCATCCTATATACAACCAGAAAACAACTATTAATAAACACTGATTCTTTACCTCTGCGAGTAATATCAAAAATAGTTCCACAGCCTAATAATAGTCACCTTAGTAATATTGATTGGGTAATCACGGGGTATAAGGTTGTAACATGCTTCCCTGTTCGCAATGACTTTCCTGAATTCAAAAATTCTGAAATAAAACGAGTTTATTAATTCAATTGACATTTGTAAACAACCTCTTGTAAGCCAGTCAAAGAATAAAACGCTTTAAAGATCTATAAACAAAATTAAAACATCGTTAAACCGGCATTATTTATTTATCGATAAACCAAGAAAATCAAACGCAATAGTAAATTAAAAATAAAATCAAAACACCGTCACTTCGGCAGTCGCGTCATAATCATTTCCAATCTTATCATGTTTGTTTTGTTTGAAGTTGCTTTTGGTAGTCTGGAAAACATTTTAAATAGTTTAATAATTTTTCCAAGTACGTCATTCCGAGCAAATAACAAAACTGCAAAGTTTCAATTTTAAATTGAGTTCTAAGAAGATCGTGTTAGTGTAAATAATCCACACACATGCAGGGTATTTACACGTCACATCACGCCACAGTGCAATACATAGTCTCGAATCTCGATCCATATTTCGAGTTGGCATCGCGAGAAGGTTAGGTGACCGTTACCTTTTCAAATTCTGAGGGCTGCCCCAGCCCTTGGTGAAGAATTTCGTGAGTAGGATGCTCCTGTAAACTGCGTCCAAACGGCTGGGCGGCATTATGTAAATGATAAATCGTATCCCAATTTGGTTCTCGGTATCATGCGATCTGGGGACAAGCAATATTTCCACAGTCCTCGGGACTATCTATCGTTTTTTCGTCACTCCAGAGGATTATTTTCGTATTGCTCGTGTAAACTCTCATGTCGTGGTCTTTTAAAACGGCGAGGATAATGTGGACATGGCTTGGGGAGCGGTTCGGTGATCCACGACGCTGGAGACGATTATCGAATATTGCACGATCAGGCGGTCAACACGGTCAAATCTGATGACGTTCTGCGAGTATATCGCACATGTATGTCCGTCGCTCGCATCTTCGTTTCCGAGCGAATACAATTGCGATTTTGATCGGCCGGCTTCCTTAAATACTAACGGCTCGGCGAGGGGATGGTACGAGCCGGAAGTAGTCGCCGCGTATTTTCAAAATTAATATTTGTTCCCATAGAACATCATGGGTCAAGAATTTTGGTAGACCTTCGCTGTTTTCGTTTCGAAATTTTCGACGATCGCAGCGACCTCGACACTGTTTCTGCGATTCGTCGCTAGAGGACCGAAATTAATTGGAAATGGTCTATAAAGTGATCTAGTTCAGGGTCTCTGTTCAATCTAGTTTACTAATTAGCTGTAGTGATGGGCACCATCTATTAAATTGGACTATCGACTAGTTACTATTTAGTTACTGCATACTATCGAATATTTAGTCGATAGTTTTTAGTTGACTGAAATTTTGTTTTAGTGGTTACGTCTAGATTGCGGGCTATAGTCTATGCCTACATCCATGCGTCTCATCTCTCACTCACTCTTACTCAGTATTATAGACACAGAAAGAGTAAATATATTAGTGGTGCAGGAATCTGAATTCACCATTATTTTTGTAAGTATCTTTCTTAGATGTCGAGTGACGAGGAGAATTTGATTTTTTATAATTATATTCGACGGAGAAGAAGAAAAACAAGAAAATTCTGGGTGCATTCTTACATTCGAAATAATATTAACTGCAGAATATTTGTAGCTGCAAGAGAATTAGCAGAAGTCGATGTTAAATTTCAAGCAATGTCTATATTAATTAAAAAATACGCACCTGAAATGATAAGATTCTTGTACGTAGTTTTACGCATTCTGTAAAATGCTGTTTTCTGCTAACTCTCTTGTAGCCACAAATATTCTGCAGTTAATATTATTGCAAATGTAAGGATACACCCAGAATTTTCTTGTTCTTCTTCTACTCCGTCGAATGTAATTATAAAAATTGAAAATATATTAAATAAAAAAAAATTTTTTAAATTCCTTTTTTATTTTTGCGTGTAACCTTGTAAATTGTAATTTTTGGAAAATCTTTTTTGTACATCATTTCATAAACGCATGCTTCGAATTGATTATAAAAGATCAGGTTGTTTGGTTCAATTATAAAAACGTTATTCTGTTTTAAATGGCGTTCGAATACTTTCGTGGCTCACTGTATACATAGAATACGGCGTTAACGCTGGTTAACGCCTAGCGTACGATACTGTCGTACAGCAAACGTCATGGTGAATGAAGTTTGCGACCATTATCGAGATAATTTTTCTCCGTCGAATATAACTATAAAAAATCAAAGTTTCCTCGTCACTCGACATCTTTGTTTTCTTTTAGTAATAACGTGAAGTTTGGTACACGCTTCGAGTATAGACGATTACGCGACGATGACGCTACGCTCCGTGGACAGAGGGCCTTACTCAGTATTATAGACACAGAAAGAGTAAATATATTAGTGGTGCAGGAATCTGAATTCACCATTATTTTTGTAAGTATCTTACTCCATAATTTCAATTTCAAAAATGTACTGTATAAACAAGTTTTTTAGTTTAACAATTGCTAATATTTCGACTTACTAACAATTATAGGTTATATGTGAAATATTATTTGCTGCGACTTTTAAATATTCTTTTTATATTCTCCAATAAGTTTTACTATTACAGTATACAATGTTTACTGTTCGTTTAAATCGTTTAAATCGTTCGTTTAAATCGTTATAATAACAAGTCTATATAACTAAACTCAATTCTTGGTCAAAATCAAAAATCGGTTTACAATTCTAACAATTCTAAGAATCTTATCTTTCTCCCTAATTTTTGCTTTCCTTTTTTTCTCTTTTGGTAACTGTAATATAAAGGCAAAGTGTTAATGAACTTTTTAGAAAAATAGCTGTTATTAATAGATATATTTATAAAATACTACTTTTTCTTTAGGTTACGATTAAAATTTTATTCCCATATAAATGTAATATATAAGTATTGTTATTTATAATAATTGTATAATATTTCTAGTATAATAATTGTTATTTATGCTACATACACATTCTTATTGAACAAATTATTTGATATAGCTAATGAGTGAATGTATTTGATAGTAAATCTTATAAAATCTATTCAAAACTCCCGCCCATTAAAATTCAACTAATTTAGTCTATAAAATAGTAGTTGGCTACTATCGATTTAGTCGATAGTTTTATCGATGGTGCCCATCACTAATTAGCTATTATATTTAGGCCATAGAACATGTATACTTATAGACCCACAATGGTGTTCGAAGATAACGAAGTATATCTCGATTTTTTTCGGCCAACCTACGAGAGCATATTCTACAAGTAGAAATAAGAAAAAAATTTTATTTGAATTTCGGTTAGAAACGCCTCATTACAAAGTTATAAACAACTGCAAATGAATTTGGTAACGGGAATCTGATAAAGCTAACAAGATCTTTTTCGGAACGCTAGAAATGCGTTCAGAAAATCTCTTCGACTTTCCCATCTGCCTTCACAGTGCTTCATAATATCGATTCATTTATATTGGTCGTTCCATTGCTACGTAACTGCGAATTTCGTAACGAAGTAAACCTTGCAGGAAAAGCTAACATGTTTGCGATCCAGAATGTAGCCAGGAGAGCTCCACAATTGTCGAAGCTCGTTGTGAATCAACACAGGACAATTGTTTCGGTGCCACCCAGAGAAAAAGTATCTCTTGTCGTAAGTATTGTCTTTCATATTGTTAATTATGTAATATAGTTGCGGGCATACAAACCAAAATTCAAAAATGGCTAGTAGAGCTAATTAGTTTTACACTTCGACTGGTAAAAATGATGACTGTTACTATTCATAAATATCCCTCGAAACTTCAAAGTTCTCACAATATCGATGTAATATTACAAGTAATAAAATATAGGTTATGTTCTCTCGTGCCTTATATTATTAGATATAACATTTTCTTTAGATATACAAAGAAGTTTGAACATTGTGAAGCATCCTCTTTACACGAAATGAATACTTATACTGCTGTGCAAAAGAAAGAATCTTTTATAATTAATTATAATCAAACTGGATGCTTCTTTCTTTTGCACAGTATTTTATATATAAAATTGTGTTATTTGTCAAGAGACAAGAATATTATGTATACATATAGGTTTTGTAGGAAGTAATAAGATTTTAATGCACATTCCTATTGCAGGAGTTGCTAGTACATGGATCAGCATTGTGGTTGGGAATTATGGCAATACCAATTTATATTGGATGCAATATAATGAAATACAATGAAGGCAAAGAAGAGTAAAGCAATTAAAATTGCTTAGCCTTAGCTGTATATATATATAGTTCGAATACAAACTCAACTTTGAAATGTAGGTTCCTGAATTTTAAAGGTACATGATTAAAACAAAATTAATATAAATCTTCTTTTCTAAAACCTGCGAACGTTATTTCCATCCACAATAATTATGTTTTGGGACCAACGTTTTGCCTTGCAACAAAGGGTTATTAGAAAGGATTCGATTTTATTTTTATACAATGCACATTGCGTAAGTTTATTACATAAATGACTGCAGTCTTACATTTACGATTGTACAAAAATAGAGTACCATGAAAACGTAGAGCTGGTTATTGTAAAAAATAGGTACACCTAAAACTGTGATAATACAATGCAGAGAATGTACAGTTTAATTAGACAAAGCTTTGTTACTCCATTCTTTCCGTAGCAAACGATCGTTTCCCAGCGGAATTTTGTTACTTGGCACATGGATCGTATCTATTCTACAACTGTCATCGAAAACAGTAATGAATCTGCGATGCCAGATACAAAAGTTCGCTTTTACATATACTTTTCCGATTGAAGAACACATCGAGAATATTCTATAGTATATACATACAAACGTTCGCACACCGTGCAGATTTTCATTTCCGTACTCGCGCTGTTAGAACCACTATGTCTGCAAAACTATAAATAATGTTATTGGTTTACGTTCGAAGCAATCGAATGCCGGAATTAACTTTCTGTTAAAATATAATCTCATAATAGCGTTCGCATTGGAATGTCTGAACGAACTTGCGATTCTCGTACGCTGCTCTAGTCATGATTAAAAATCATTTTTCGAGAAAAGGTGTATGGAAGGAATGTAGGAAATTTATTATACATCCACAGAGCTCTTAGAGTATCGGTAGTATTCTTGACAAATACTTCTGGTGCAGCAAGTCTGTTGAGAAAGGACATTCAAGCGCACACAACAGGGACGGTTTTGTTTCACGGAAAAGCGTGATCCGAATGATTCCCGCATCCGTTAAGACGGTTTTCACTGATCCAGGTAATCTAATCGTAGATCAGCCAACCGTCGAAGATGTGTCTTTTACTTTGACGGTTGTGTCGGCGTTTCTTGAAACACGTCGCGCAACATTTATCCTGGACGATCGATGACACGTCGCACATGCGTTTGTACGTCGCACAGACCGAGGCTGGGACGATGGTGTCCTTGCACTCTGCAACAGATGCAATTCTTAGTCTGCAAGCTCATTAATAGCGGATCTTTCAAGTAATTCCATAGTCAAATCGTATTCTTCATCAATTAAAAAGAATTTATAATAGAATTCAAAAGTACTGCGCACATGCTCTGCGAATAAAGTAGATTTCTACATACAGTCGCTATATTGCGCTGTGTCGATAACGTAGGAAATGATTAAAAAATCTCAAACATTTTTTTTTTAAATATGAGATCAAGATATTTGTAAAATTTGAGCTCAATTCGGTTTCACTAATTTTCGGAAATATAGTTAAACATTCATATAAGTAATTCCAGAGCTATGATCAGAATATAAACTTGTGTATGCAGGCGCACTCGAATGAGTAGTTTAAAGGCCAGATATACGCGAGAGTGGTGACTTTATCAGGAGGGAATGGCAGTAAACTTTCGATTTTAAGGGAGACATTAGCTGGACCGCAGTACAGATAGCGTGGCCAACAGCCTATGAAGAGCACTAGCTCGAGCGAAACAGAGGTAGTAAAAGTTATTGCGGATGTTTGCGCTGGCATGCTCCCCCGGGGTGACGGTCTCTCTAGAATGTATGCAATTACCAGATTTATCGTTCGCGCATTGCCGCCTATGATAACACCGCCTCGTATCGATTGGCCTTCTCTCGGGGTTGCAATCGTCGGAGAGCGATTCCGTTATACGGTCACGACAGTCGACTTCTCTGCGCTTAACGCCGACCCTTGCCAGGCAGGTCGCGTTGCAAGATCCCCATCTTCCTGCAAGCATGCCCATAAAGATCGATGTTTTACGTGCCTGATCTCTGTCGCGGTGTTCCTTTGGCAGCGGGCCAGGCCAAACGAAAGAAACGGTTAATGGTCTGGCTAAGTCACATGGGTGCATCACGATAACCAATAACTAATGTGCATCCTGATGCAACTTTGCACTGCTACCGATTGCGAATGTATTCGATTTTCTGCTTGTTAGGAACTAAAACTGTAATCTGATTTATTCTCTTTCTCGAACCAGAAATCTTATCAGCCATAGAAGGGAGGTAGCGTAAGAGGATACAGTAATGCTCGACTGTAAGTCTTTCTGAAAGCTTGACTGTATGTCTGTAAACACTACTCCAATTACAAAACTTCTTTATTTTTCACTATCTTTTGTATGGAACATTCACCAATGGTGAACTCACCTGTGACCCATCCGGCACCTTGACAAGACTCCACAGTGGCTGGTTTGTTTTCAGGGTTGCAATCCCCCTGCACAGAGCAGGTGACTTTTCTGCTCCTTTTTCCATTCGCACAGTGGCTCCACTTGGAGACGATCCACTTCGACTTGGTGTTGTACATTGAGTTATCCGGGTTTTCGCCGACGACGTTATCGAACTGGAGAATTTCCGGTTCCCCGGTGGTCAGGCCATCGACGATCGTAATGCCGTCTTGGTCGTTCGAGCTCACGTTGTAGAACGAGAGGTCTTTGTTGTCCGCATAGACGAACAATGGCGTCTCTGTGGTCGAACCGCATAGTGGCAGGTTCGGACAAAGGCTGACCTCTTCGGGTTTCACGTCTCTGTTGCAATCGCGGTCCGGCAAGGCCAGGTCCGAACGATCAGGGCCCATCCCCGAGGACACGCACATCACTGAACGCTTCCTGAGTGCACCCTCTCCGCATGTTACCGGACACATCTGCCATGGTCCGATCCACCATCTAATCTCACAATTATTATTACCATTATCGTTAGTCGAAATGCAAATAAGTATTTAATCTTCAAGGATCAGGCTACAAGAGATTGCTTAGGGTGTAATTACATAGGATACAGAGAGATTACGTTTAGTTCCTTGAGAAGATAGTGCCTTACCTAGCAGGACAGGGGTTAGTATTGCAGTCCCGCAACATAGTTTCGGGTAGCTTTATGCCCTCGCAGAAATGGTCCTCGACGAGTCCGCTCTTCCTCTCTCTGCAAAGAGCCTTGGATACTTGTGTACCACCGCCACAGGTTACAGTGCATAGTGACCAATCCGAAAATTCCCAATAGTACTCCGGTGCTCGGTCAGGTTCCTTCTTCGGCACGGTGTATTTGTATCGCAGCCCGGAATTGCGGTAGTGTCCTCTGGAAATTAACTGGAGTGATGGGACAACGTTATTGAGAATGAGAAGAAAGTGGCTAGAGAGTAGATCTGAGAAATTGATCAGAAGAGAATGCACAGGCTAAAACAATGATAAGAATTTCCGTAGAAATGTATGTCAACTATCAAGCTCGTGGTGTCACCAATTAACAGTGCACTGCTGAAACTTCCTCAGTTCCTCATCCTCTTCATTGGCTCCATAGTCCCTAGCTCCCATAGTCTCTACTTGCTCAATCATTCCATCAAGTTTAGACTAGTTCTCTATCAGCCATTCCGTCGAAAAATAAATGCAGTCGATGAATACGTACGTAGACAGCGATGTCCTCTTTAATAGGTCCAGGGATCCTGATCTTCTCTCTATCATGATCTCGCTCGTACAAAGCTGGAGTCCCAGCCACCTCGTACTCTCCAGCTAAGGTAATCTGCCTGTCCGATTGGAGCAGAGATCTCAGACTTTCAATCTCACAATATTATAGCTTCATTTTGTTTTCAAGTCTACTCACCGTTTTCCATTGAGGAAGTACTTGTCCGAATTCGGCACGCCGATACCGATGTAGTTCTTGCTGTTTCCGATCTCCTCGATTTTGATATTTCTCGAGCCGGAAGGCACCACCACAACCTCTTTGTACCCGGGTCCGTCGTTTTGATCGTAAACGCCCCCCGTGGTCTCGCACTGGGTCCCATCCCCATGACAAATTCCACAACGATCTTCCGTTGCGTCGGAATCCACCGACCAGTCGCAACCAACCTTCTACAATTTGTAGATCAATTTCTTAAAGCACGATCTACGAGTTGGTTGTTGAATAAATAGGTTTGCCAACTAACCCTGCAAATTCCAGCAATGCACATGTCTCGAGTACCGACGTTGCATGGTGTACCATCTAGAGCGGCCTCGCCCCATGGAACGATCACGCTTTCCTCTGTATCGGTGCAATACAATTCGCAAGGTTCCGCTTCAATTAATACGATCGTTCGATGAATCGTTCAGTGAATCACAAGTACAACATTGTTTATTATAGATAAAGAAGAGTGTTTCAACCCTTGGATGGCTGACGATTTTGCAACTGCTTAGTTGGACATGTCAAACTCCATTTAGAGCAGAGATCCCTATTTCATTCACTGATGGTCTCCACGATCACGCTCCCTTGCCTACGCATTCCACTGAGGGGCAACGCCGCAGGGAACACGAAGCTCGAGCTACTAGGATCCCTATTCACGGATCCTTAAATTCGTACTACACGATTCACGTACCATGTGAATACGTGTGGTTTAGTACACGTTCAAAACCACGATCTCTAATTTAGAGCCACATTCAACATTTTCCCAAATGTATTCTTCGAGCCAATAGCAGGTTAGTAGAACAATTATCAAATGAATTCTCGATATTTATCGAGTAAATTGTTATTCAAAATTTGTAAAGATCTCCCCATTCTTTTCAGTGCATCGGTACGCCATCCAAGGGCTACGTCACCGGAATAGATCGGCTTACTTTGGTCGAAGTACGGCAGCCAGGTATAGTTCTTCCCCTTGTACTCCTTGCCGTCGTAATTGCTGCATTGAACAGCCCTAAAACTGGGCGTGCCCTCGGGGCAGGGTTGCGTGTTGCAGATTTTATATCGTCGCCTCTCCCCGATGCAGAACTTACCCCCGTGCGCCGGCTCCGGATGATCGCACTTCCGCTCGACGATCGAGACACCGGCACCGCAAGATCTAGAGCACTCGCTCCAGGTGCCCCATTCACCCCAACCTCCGTCGATCTGTCTTGGCCTGTCCACGATCGGCACGCATTCTTGGTTCTGGCACCACTGGGAATCGTCAAAACAATATCTTCAATGTACTCATATGGTAAGTCTTCGTCATACAATTTTTCCTATCAGTACAATCGTTAGAACTGCTAGAAGATCAGTTTAGATAAAAATTATAAGAAGGGCTTCAAAGGAGAAAATTATTAATGGGCTTCTTGACCCAAATTCGAAATTTCTGCTCTAAATGTTAGTTAGCATTTAATTATGTAACATTTTAAGGAGCTTCTCGAAGGTCAACTCAGTTTTAATTGATAAAAAAATCCAATTATCCATGCATCCATTAAAAAGTTTTTCGATACAGCCGTACAACAATTTCTTTTTCAAAATGTTGGTAAATTGTATTGTACTCGAAGTTTATATTTTTGAATTCGTGTTACGTTTATTTTGATAGTGGTCTAAGAAACGACTTATCGTTTTGTTGCTTCGATAAAGAAGCAAACGTATAGCTGGTAGAATCGTTTGTAAAGTTGAGGAGTAGTTAGTACAGAAGATCACTTTGAAATTACTGTGTTCACACCATGTGTTTGCCACAATGAGTCCCGGGGGCGGCCGGATGAAGCATAGTGGTGCAAATGCCGTCGACGATGCACCACAACTTCGAGCAGATCTGTAAAGAAGATTGGCAAGGCTCTATTCACGGTGCCGCATTCGAGAATAGTATATTCTCTGGCAATCAATTTTCTTTTGTTTGTCACCTCCTGCAACGGGGAGCATACGGAGGCTTCGCGGACGCCGAACTGCAGCCTGCACTGGTGTTCTGCATTGTACATCGCGCCGGGTGGCAAATCCGGATACGCGTAATCGTTGTCTGCCGGCTCGTCCTTCAAACACTCGCCTTTCCCTTGGCTGCAACAATACGAGAGAGAAAACCGTTTTGCGCTCTCTCTCTTTCTCTGTCGTGTTAGTTCCCGCGAATCGCGACAGTTTGTACTCGGCCAAACAAAGGGTTTCGACAAACTAGGCATTGTTGGGTATCGAGCTATACTCCCGGAAACTGTCAACCGTAATACTCGCGCTGTCACATGTGTTTATGCGAAGAGTATACCAAGATAAACGTGGACAAACAATCCCCATCTCGTATCGATCCTTTGCATTTTTACACGGAACTCAAATGGTCTGTAACAACTAGACTGCGGATTTTTATGCTAAATTGTATGCGCTCATCTCAAGGCAAACAAGAAGTTCTCAAGAAATTTTTAAGGTCAATATTCATAGTATTTTAGTGACACGTAATTCAGTTTTTTGCAGAAAATAATCTACTCGAGTTTGATCAAACGTTATATTCTTTGATTTGTTGCAAAGTGAAATTGTGTTGCTTACTCCAAGAAATTGGTGATATCTCTCCTAGAGCACCTGGACCAAGCAACCCCAATAGTGTCCACCTCGAACGTCGGCGTCATCACATGCAACGTGTCGCCATCCCGTTTGCTGCAGCCGATTTTTTCCGTGTCGTGGTACATCCCGAAACTGTAATCCAAATTGGAAACACACCAGTGAATCAAACGTTGTCGAGTGACAAACGAGCCGACATAGAACGACGACGCACAGCGCATACACCATACAACGAAATGATAGCACGCGCAACCTGTTCCTCGTGACACGTTCGCGATAACGAGACCGCATTATCGGCTAATAAAAACAAATCTGTTAGCCAGAGGAATGGATTCTGGCAATTCAATTTTTTCTGTTCTCATTTCGCAACCGGGGACAGCAAAAGTAATGTTTCGAAAATATTTGTGAAAACGATCGTAGTAACGGATTCACTTTTTCGCCGATGCGACCAGCTAGATGTAAAATAACTGCAGCAATTACTCTAACTACAGGAGTGTTATTTATTGCTCGTTTTAAATAAATAAAACATTGGGGAAGTACTACAATAGTATAGTGAAATATTGCTGTGAACAGAATGGCCCAATTTAATTAAAATTAAAAGAGACATTGAAAACAGTAGAAAATGCTTGTCAAAGAAAAACCGTAATTTATCGAGCTGAGACTGTACCGCACAGCGTACCGAGAGGACAAGGTTCGTTCTAGCTTGGTCTACTGTGCATAACGGTTGGAAAGACAGTGTAACATATTACAATTGGCACCGTGTCCAGAGAACACGACGCGATTTTGCTCACTTGTGTCCCAACTCGTGCGTGATCGTGTGCGCCAGGGTGATCCCATTATCCTCGTTGACGCTGCAACTGCGGTCTGGTTGGCACATGCCGGCCACGTGGGCGACGCCAAGGGTGCTGCACGGGGTGTTCGCCCTCGAACAGATGTCCTGCCTCGTCACCAAAATCGCGACATCATGGTGATTCGGATGGGAATCGTTGACGGGATTCAGCTCCTGTTGCCACTTGCAAAAATTGTACAGGGTCCTATCCGCGTTCACCGTGATGTCCAGTCCTTGCTGAATAAAACAAAGCCAATATCACATTCCTTCGCCACACCGTCGCCACTCTGCAGATTTTTATTCGTAAAGTTTTTCATTTAAATAGGAAACGTGAATCAAACGTGGAATCAATTTGAACACCCGTTTGTGCGATTGAAAAATTTCTCCAGGAATATTTAAATATACCACCTCCTTTAAATGCTGAAAAATCCATGGAGGAGTACAGAGGTTTTATTGAAAATATTAGATCTACTTCAACAGCCTATCATGGCTACCTATCCCCTAACTTCAAGAACCGGACACCCGAATAATTTCCGCGTCCCATTGCCAATTCTTTCGTAATTTCCCACGGAAGTTCTTGCAGCGAGAAGCATTACGGTTCGAAGTCGACAGGAAAAACTCTCTTCTTCCCGTCCATCTACATCCCGCTGAAACTGATAGTTGGAAAGTTCAACGAAGCGTCATGACTGACGCAGACGTTAAGCTTCCCGATCGGGGAGCATCCGAGGTTGAAGTTCCAGGAATTACTTTTGACGCTGCCCAGCAACTTCATTCGCCGGAGAATGAAGTTTCAAATGGATTTCATAAAAGCCCGACGTTTCTATGAAGAAAAATTGTTTCTGCAGGATCTACCACTCCCCCGAGCTGGGATCCCCTAATTTTCTATCAAATCGTATGCTCACATCTTTTTCTACTCCTCAAAAAAAGGATTGCGGAATTTTATGCAAAATAAAAATTGTCTGCATCAATTGGAAGATTTTTGCAATAATTTTAATTAGCTGTGGATGATCCAGTGAGATTTTGTATTTCATCTAAGCAATTTTTCCATAAATGAAAAAATTGTAACAATGATCTTGGAGAAGGAAGGATTTGTTTGGAGTGATTTGGGTAAGGTTTGCAGTTATGGTTGCCGCGAGAGGCTCGTACGTACTTCAGCGTCCTCCTCCTCGACGAGGATGATCCTGACGACGACGACGTTGATGAAATTGCCGATGGTGGGGTCCAGGTATAGGGACGACACCATGTTCATGATGGTCAGCAGATACGTCTCGACGTCTCCGTCCTGATGAAAAGCCATCATGGTCGTGTCAGCGACAACGAGGGCCTCAACGTGACGTGGCCGGCTGATCGATCTCTTGGAACGCTGCCATCGTTTCGCCTGATGGTGTTTCCTTCGACCTCGTCCTTGAACCTGGACCAGCCCTGGCTGCGTCTGCCACTCGAGCCGAGTCTCTGTCAGTCGCCTCGGCTCTGCGAAAACCATAGTAACCTGATTACCAGATTTCATGCATTTATGACAAAAGTGTGTAGACATCATTTCTATCTATCTTCTACACAAATAAAAATTAAATGCTGTTTGTTGGTAAGCGTATCACTTGACAACTGGACCGATTTGTTAACTTCTAAAAGAAAAATTTGGAGTCTCTCTCGAAACAAATTTTTTATCACTCTTAAAGCTCATGTTGATAACTATTGTCAAATGTTCAGAAAAAAATCTCTGAAGAAAAACTGTTCATAAATACCACAGCTTACTATACGGAAACGCAGGGTCGTTATTCGATAAATAGGTTCTCGGCAGGGAAATTGTGCCAAAGAGCAGCGGCCGTGGGTCAGCAGTTCCGAAATTCGAGACTAAATTAGCCGAATTAATCGCGTTCGATCGGGACAACGTCCGGGCAACTGGATCCCTGGCAATCATCCGGCTATTCCCGTTCCCTGGTATATTTAAGCTAGCCTCGATTACCGTGGTACGTTGGTTGCTTCGTAGAATCGAGAATCAAATTTACGCACGCAATAATGGAAACATTATGTAACGTGGGATTCTGCGCTAATTAGTCGTGAGCCATCCCACAGACTCCCCCTCTCTTCCCTTCATAGTCCTTCCAGAAATGAGAACAAAATTATAGATCAAACCTTTTTCGATAATTATTGTCTGTGAGATTCAAATGCCCATAACTTCGTGGTGAAAAATCGTACGATAATAAGTTTAGTTTCAGTTTACTCATTCAAGGTTGAATAGAACGGTGGGAAAAAATTGTAGACAAATTTGTCAGATGCCATTGCAAAGGCGGGACTCTAATCTTCGAATCTATGGCGGTTTTAATCGCGGGAAAATTTTTTTAACATCGCTATAGTTGTTTGAACATACACAGGTGTGCAAGGCAATGGCGTAGGGAATTTTTATGCAAAAATTTTTGTTGCCGGGTTGGAGAGCTTGGCCTTTCGAAGAAAAAGAACCGATGCAGCTTGATTGCCGGTTATTACCGACGAATTTTGCAACACGCGTTGCGTAACGGCGCTCCGCCGCTTTGAGAACGGTGAATTACCTTTTCCGTAAGCCGACACCTCCGCGGATCATAGATCACGGTGGTATCGCGTTCGCCACATCCGATACCCACCCAAAATCCGACAAACGATCGATTGCCCCGTCCAGTAGCAATTAATCATCGAACCAGTCGCCGACTGCATCTATCCTCCCTCCAGCGCGCGCTCGCGCACGCCAGCCGCACGAAGATGGAATTCCTTTCGAAAATTGGACAGAGCCGCCGCGATACGTGTTACGCTGCTATCCCAGATTGAAATCTCAATAGGTTAACCGTAATGGGGTCGGTGTCAACTTGTCATCGAACCCCATTTCTCTCGCGCAACCCATGAATCCGACGACCTTTACCACCAAAGGAGAACTTCTCACGTCGAAATCTCTTAGTAACCTCCGACGACCTCGCGTAAACATTGCCACAATTTATGGAGTCCATTCGTTGCGTTCGAACACTTTACTCGTTCTATTTATTGTATTATATTACAATATATCGAATTATAGTAGCAATGGTAATATATCAGATGTAGTATCAATGGTAATACATCATATTATAGTATCAATGGTAATATATCAGATGTAGCATCAATTGTAATACATCATAGTATAGTATCAATGATAATATATCATATTATAGTATTAATGATAATATCAATAATAGTATCCACTATAATATATCATATTATAATGTCATATTATAATATATCCATTACCTGCCAAAAGAATTTGTTGAACGTCTTCATTGTATCCAAACACTTTATTTTGCTTATTAAAAAAAATTTGATTGAATGCGTGCAGTGTGTCAAGACATTTTATAGTGAACAAGTTATAATTTCGTTCCAAAAATGATCCATCGATACACGCTAAAGAAAAATTGATTTTTGGATCGGTAAGATGGGAATACTACTTTGAACTGATTAGGTAGGGCAGACGGATATAGAAGTAAGATCGTTTGATACTCTGCGGCGCGAATGAAAACCGCGGGCAACGCACGGGGCTAATCCAATTCGCTGGAAACCTGTAATTAACTACAACGAATATCCATTTCTGCCGGCCGATCCATCGGGATAGGCTCGAATGAAATCTTAATTGCACGCCTACGATCAGCCAATCTGCATAACTTAGGACTTGGGGGAACGAGTCTTACGTGTCTGCCAAGTATACGTCTTTTTCGAGATAGCGGACGGGGTTACACGCGTTTCTAGCCCCTCATTTCGAGTTGGGGAAGATTGATGGGATCGGCGAAAATTAAACGCACCCGTACTAGTCACCGAATTTACTAAACTTTCGCGACCCCTTCAAGCCCGACCATTTTTATTACATTGCAGTCGGCAAGGCTTGATTTAGAAGAAATAAAATAATGGAAAATTATGTCCATGGGTTAAAACGAGCAGAGTTTGAAACTTCGAGACACGAGAGGCAGGAAGTTGCCAAGACAAACAAAAAACTAATTTCTTAGAGGACATTATAAACATTATTTTCCGAGTTAGTCTCCTCAGGGCACTTTAAATATTATGGGAAACTAGTTCCCACAGGGATATTCAATATTCCAAGTTGAATAGTTTGAAAAGTTCTGTGACGCAGAGGAAGTTGTGCGCGCTATTCGAAGATGGCGTCCCTATTTACTTTTTACAACTCTATCTAGTGACAAAACATTTTTGAAAAACCAGAGTGAATTTTCAGACTGTTCCTTTGGTTCACTACAAGAAAATCAAAGGTAGAAAAAAGAACAGGTTAAACAATATTCATTTAAAAATTTGTTCAAAATGAATACAACTGATTGTTTAACTTTCAGACTAATCTTCGATGCGGTACAATAACATCAGAGGTAGGGTAGAAAATAGATTGCAACATTTATAAATGACCATCAGAACGAACAGCATGAATTTAAAAAAAATGAACCAGGCAGGATTTGGATACTATGCCCTCGAAATATGATAACCGTTGCCCGGCCCGTTCTCTGCCAGCGGCACCTGTAATTAATAGCGAGACGCAAAGGAGGGCGAGCGCCGACACCTCCTTTTTGGTCTGGTTTTCTTTTCTTTTTGCCGCGGCGATCGGTTCCCTCAGTCTTGTTCCTGCTGCAGCCGGCGCGTATTACAAGTATTTATGCCGTCTACGCATATAATGTAATTGGACGCGTCGAGATACGAAGAGCGTGGGCGTTTCAACGCGACGCGAAGTCTTCGGCGCTTGTCTTTTTACCGGCGGAAACATCTTTGACCAGGTGTACCAGGTAAAAATCGAAATTCAATATTTATGAGGTTGCCCGGGTGGCCGGCCAGACACCAACCGAACCCATCCTCGATAAAATCTCGCCGATGATCCGTCCCCGTTCCTCCACTAATTATCAACGAATCGGATCCATTTAATATATCATCATCGCGTGCAAAAATTGCAACCGATCCTCGATCAAGCCCCACCATTCATTAACCCCATATTTTAGCGACACTGGAGCTGTTTATAATGTGCGCTGCGAGTTATTAGACTGATATTAACGAAATTATTAGATTTAATAAGGTCTACTCATTATTTATATAGATAATTAATTAGATCTAGAGCTAATAAATAAATATATGTTAATGGCTAACAAAGAGGCATTCTATACGAATTTATTTCTGACATGTTTAATAGGTTGAAACGAATGTAACAGTATTTTGGAATGCCTTTAATAAATTCTTCAGAAAATTCCCAGACTACCGACAAGGTAGCAAATTGCGGGAATAAGAAGTTCCAAGTTTAATATTTCATGAGTGGCAGAATTTCGTGGTAGGGATCGTGTTGATCCTCTCGCGAAAGGGTTAATCCGTAGATCGGTCGATTCGACCTATTCGTTCCGGTTAACAGGATAAGGATCCCTATTTCGAAGCTAATCCAGCAATACCGCGTGTATCTAATTCATTCGTCGACTCTCCCCGGGGCTGCTCGTTCTTCGCCCGATTTCTCCCGTTACGCGCTCGCATTCGCGTTTATGCGAGGCCACGCGGAGTAATTGGATACGGCGCGAATATGTCGGCGAATGTTTTCGAACGCCGTGTGTCGCGTGGGCGTGTCCACCGCTGCCGAACCTTATCTTCTTATCTCTGTGAAATTGCTCCTTGTGATACGACAAACGTTGCCCCGTTCGACGCTTTTTCCCACCGCTAAATACCCGACCCGTGTAATTAAAAGGCTGCGACTTCGATACAATCCCCTCCAAAAGGATCAGCGGTACTTTTCACAGTGGCGGTCACAAAATTGCCGATTTATCACCGAGAAATGAGAGACAGCCTATAGAGTGTACCGGTCAAATTCAATCATCCAAACACCTATCTTATTTATGCTAAATCAAAGTTGCATTGTTTAGAACTTTCTTTAAGATGGTTCCTTTCACGAAATTTTAAGGTAGTCGATATTGTTTTAATTGACACCGTGTATATTTTCTTGGATATTATTACTGAGCATGTAAAGACGAATCCAACGAGTACCATAACCACATCATTATGATCATTTATTCGCAAAATACTTGTGTCTGAAAGCTGCTTTCAGACTTTTCTCTATGATAACATTGAGGAAACTATATAAGGTGTTAATTAAAAATATACCAATCGTCTCCTCGATAAATCGACCTGGAAACTTTGTTAACAACGACAATATTGGCTTTAGATAATGTTGCGCCTCTTGGGATTAAATGACGGTAGGTTTTTGGCGAGGAGTGTACAGGCCGGAAGGTGGAAACATAGTCGATCCCTAATTAAACGGTGCAACCTTTTTTCACAGGTGGGCCCACGTAAACACGCGCGTGAAACCGCCTATCTTCGTTCCGGTGGCAATCGTTTACCGAGTCTAATGGGATCTGGTCGTTTTAATTGTGCGGCTCAATAATGTTGGCGCGAGAGATATTCGCGATGGCAAATGAGCGTAATGTTTCACAGATTAAGCCGGGCCCTCTGTCATCTTCGCTAATAATCCCGGAAACTGGTCGCGCCGCGATTAAGGAATAGTTTATCGACGCATCGTTCAAATATCCGAACGAGTTTCCTCTCGTTTCGCCCATCGGATTGGTTCGTGGAATTAACGCGTGGCTTCCCCCCTCCTCGTGGCACTTGAAACTTTGATAGCGGAATACTAATCGATATACGCTGGAATCTTGTCAATTCTGCAGCATGGTCGCGACGACGACGCTCCTCGCAGGATGTTCTATGTATAGATGATAATGTATAATATTATCTTCGAAATTATGCGGACACCTGCGTGCTCGATTATCGAGTGGATTCTTGGTGCAAGTTTCCACTTTGTAAGATTTTCTTCTACCAATTAGATGTGGAAACAGCGCCGATTTAATGTGATACAGCGAGACGGGCATTTCAGAAGCTGCTGTATTAGTGCAGTATTTTATCCATTTAAATCCCCAGCAGGGGTCTGCCGAGGGACATTTATGCGACAGGGACAGTATTCCTTGACGTTTGCCGAACATAGAGAGGCCTCGGTCGCCGAGGAATGTAAACATAGCTAATCCAAATTTCCAACATCTTTATTTTTCATTATTTTTTAATGGGACTTCGATGGCCATATTTATGAAATTTTTCTAATTAAAATCATACCAAACATGATATAATTCCGATGATATTTACTTGTGTAATAGATAATTAAAATTTCGGGCGCGAGGAAGGATAGCGTATGTCCTTCTTTGTATCCGAAACTTTAATTGTCTATTACACAAGTAAATATCATCGGAATTATATCATATTTGGTATGATTTGGTATGATGATTATATAAAAAAGTTAAACATTTTTGATCCCCCAAAGCTAAGTTCCCCAAAGCAAATTATTTGTCCTAAGTGTAGACACAGTAGAGTAAAAGGAAAAAGGTATTCAAACACGAAAATATGGGAAGCAGAAGAGGCAACAGCGTTAACAGAAGGAGTCGAATAAAAGAAAGTGAAGAGGAAGAGCGGTGGAATAAGAAGAAGCGGCGGAATAATAAAAAGATAAAGAAGAGGAGAACGATGGAGAGGGATTCTCACCGCGAGTGCCACAGTTTCTCTCGAGTTTTCTCTTCTTTTTTCGTCGGCGTCTGTTGCGGCCAGGAGCGGTGGCAGCTGCTCCGATCTCGAACTGCGGCTGTTCGACGGACCTGCGGAACACGAGATGCGGCCTGCCGGTGACCGAGTGCAGTTTCCGGACCTGGCGCATCGTCTTCTCGGCGCCGGCGTCTTCGAGCCTCTCTTCTACATCTCCTTTTCTAACTTGTTCCTCTTCTTCCGGGGACAAGGCGACTGGTTCCAACCAGAACTCGCCGTGCGAGCTCCGCAGCATGCCCGCCTGAAACACGAAACCCGAGAGATCGTGTTACTTCACTTCACTTCTAGACTCCCTTTGTTCCGACTCTGACACTTGAACTATCACTGGACCGTGCGCATCCCTTCTGCATTTCTCTTTCGCAAGATGCAAATTTATGGCTGGACTGCGAATCTTTGTGCGAAGTAGAAATTGACTGATATTAGGTTGTTGCATATGGAATGTCTTTTAATGTGCACAACTCTTTTCCAAATATACTTCTTCGTCGAAGCAAGCAATATACTCTGTCAATGAACAAGGAGATTTGTGAGAAATTGAATTTTTTAGCCAGGTTCTTCTTAAAATGATTCAATATTAAACTTAAAGATACTAAAAAGATTAAGAAACTAAAGCTAGACTGCGGATATTAATATGGTACATAATAAAGACATTTTATTCTTGGTGTAATCATTTGAACAAGCTGGAAATAATAGATCGGCATACTTAAATCGTTACAACCTTTCCACTGTTTTAAATTGCAGTGATTTTTGTATTAAATATCAAAATGTTTTGAAGTTCGAGCATCACCGTGACCCATCGCTAGTCGAACAACGCTCGCCACGCGTTTCAGAACCCTCTTTCAGTTCCTCTCTACTTTTACATCGCTCCAAGCCCCTCTCATTCTCCCCTCGGCTCTGTCTGTTGAGGATTTCTTGAAACGATTATCCCGCCGACTATTTTTACACGGTTTCATCGAGCTCTCCCACGGAATCCGAGACTCATTTCTGGGATTCCCGGTATCGGCGACCGGATGAATTATATTCTCGCTGAAACTGGTATCCAGGCACGGCAGCCTACCAACTACGGGGAATTTCTTCATCCCGCGGCCTCTCTCGCGGAGAGATAACGTCGTCCGCGACTTTCCACCGTCGATGCCCACGGAGAAATATCGCGGTGAGCTTTCTCGTACGGCTTTCTCCTCGCAAAATTTATTCCATGAGGCACACCGTCGCGTCGCCATTGGGATGCTTGTGGTTAGCTCGCTAAGACTCCGGTTATTGGAACCTAATTTTCTTTCGAATTTGCATTATTGGTGGAATTATCCAGAATTCAAAGTAGAGCTCCCTGAAATGTTTCTGAGAGACCCTAACAGTGAAACTTTAAATGATTTTTCTTTCTGTGACAGGAATATTATATACGTTTAATATTATAATATAATTATATAATATGATATAATTATAATATAATTTAATATTATAATATAATTATATAATATAATATAATTATAATATAATTTAATATTATAATATAATATAATATTATAAACGTGTTTTGTCGTTAAATATTGATGTAGGTAGCGAAAATGTTTTATAAAAATCGCGTGTCGAGAGTATACTGTTTACAACAAACAAAGGGTGCGCAAATAGGTAAACGATTACAACTATTACAATTATAAATCAATATGTACGAAAAACAATTTTAATAAGTGTTCTACAACGAAGTTCATCAGCATCGTTAAAGTGTCACTTTTGGGAACTGTATAGGTTATTCGACTGGTAACACCTCTCGAACAAGAAACAGCACAATGTATTCTCTGTTTCTCGATCCCCGCGTAGATTACCGGTGCTCGTAGGTATAGCCTTGTCATTAATCATTCCCGATCATCGATAGCATTCAGCATTTCCTGTCAAGTAGCAATTGATTGGCGGAACAACCATCGTCCGATTTCGATGCGATTCTCATTTCACGTCCGCCCCTTTCCCTCTTCGTTCTTTACCTCTCTATCCCCCTTTTTCGATTTTTTCTCGGTTCTACAGCTCTTCTCTTTTATCGCGCCGATGCCAACTGACTCGTTTGACAAGCGTATTAACCCGTGCCATTTGCGATTTCACAGATTAAAATGATTTTTTCAAAGCCCGCTTTCGAGCAATCTCTACATTGTTACATATCCAACGAAACACATTACTGAAACGCTCGACCAGTAGGTATATCAATTTTAAATTTACAATTTTTGAAAAATCCATATCGGTGGACATTAATTTAATGCTTGCTAATAAACAGCAGCAGTGTGAATGTTACTGAAACATTAAAAAAAATGTAAATCGATAAAGCAATTGTAAATTTGCAATGTTTTAACAATGTTTAGGATACACAAGTTATAACAACAATTTCAGTATTTTGATATTGAATATTATAATACATCAACTCCGAATGTAATTGATTAGTAATTGAATCTTTCCTCTCAGATAATTATTTTATTTAAGTTAAAAATGCTACGAACTTTTCTTCAAATCCAATATTACTGTGTTTCACTGTATTTCACAAGTTTCTGGATAGTCACCGAAGGTTTCAGAGGTTCGTCAAAAGATTGGCATCGTAAATCGCAACCATCGCTAGTTTCGACTATCGGCCGAGGCCGACCGTGAAAAATCATGGCGCCAGCCTAACAGAGAGGAGCGAAATAGAAGGGAAGAAGAGAGGAGATAGTCGAAGGACCTCAAAGTGAAAAAGGCCTGGTTGAGCGTGATTCAGCGCCGCATGGGGCCTTGCCGGTTTATTATCCTCTTCCCACCGAGCCGATCCTCGGTTCCTTTCCTTGTTCCACGCGGATTCTTCCTTTTTGCGCCGCCTTCTTTTCGTCTTGCGCGCCCCGCAAACTGCAAACTCCGATCGACTATATAAGGAGTGATTTGTTGCACCGCGATCGACTGAACCACGCCGCGAACACAGTCTTCGATCGGTTAACGATCCGCGGGATTTTTCTATGGATCCCGGATCCGCGATCTTTATTTACGCGGACGGTCTTTGATCTTCAAGCCCGTTTTTTTGATCAGTCGAATACAGAACGCGGCAAACAAATTATTGAACGTCTTAGGCTCTTTGAAAACAAGGTTAGGATTTTAAATGAATTTTTTTTTTTTTAATTTCTTGATGAATGAATTTTTTTAATTTATCGGATTGACTGCAACTTGAATATATTTATTGTACTATATTGAATAGTACTTGTTATTGTAGGATTGTGAATGGTTGAATTTTTTAATTTTATAAGATGATAGAAATGTCTGTGACTTCTTATTTCATGTCATCTTTATTTCATTTATTCGTTATTCTTTTTTGTATAGATATCAATATGTTCCCATTAATTTTTACACAAATTACACATTGTCCCGCCACTGTTGCATCTCTATATTTACACCGTAGTAGTCTTATGCGCGCACTAACGCAATAAGCATTAGCAGTCTGTCAGACCTTCCTCAGTAGTTATGCAAGTTTCAATGTCCATAGTAATTAAGGCTTAATATACGTTGAACCTGGTAGTAATTAAGGGTTAATATACGCATGATTATATGTATACACCTAAGCCCATACTAATTAAAGGTTAATATATTACGGTTAGTTGCAGATGGAATGAAAATATTGACTTTAGAATGCAAATGAAGCGTTCTGATCAGCAAATATAGTAGTCTACCCGTGTATTATACATATGTATATCATTCTAAAGGGCAAACTGATCTTTAAAGATAATCTTTCTTTCAATGATAATCAATTTAATTGTCATGTACACTTTTTCTATGATTACAAAAATTATGAAAAAATCTGACACCCTTTGGACAACCAGATTTGCATCAGCGAAGGTTTCTCGATTTTTCTGTTACAAATTGTAAACTGTTACAAAATGCAGTTTTATGATTTTTCCATATTTGTGGTAATTGTTTGCCGCAGTTAAAAAAATAAATGGAGCCGATCTTTCCCATATTTATTCCTCGAGAAATTCATTTAAGACCTCGTTCACGATTCCGAGGGTGCCAGTCAAGTTCTCCGGGATTTGTCAGCAGCCACTGCAACAAACTCGCGTAAAGAGCAACCACGGATTCTCTCTCACCCCTTCACTCTCTCCGTCTCGATTCTCGCGTGTTCAGAGCAATTAGAGGGAGGTGTGACAGATACGAAGAGGTTTCGCGGCGAAACGAGCAGACAGAGAGCAAGAGGCGGAGGAAGACAGAGATCCATGGAGAAAGAGAGAGGGAGATAGAGGAAGGTGCAGAGCATAACACATAGCCGGGCCATAAATTATCGGGCGACGGTCAGAATTAATCGGATCCTAGGAGCAAACGAACGGCAAGACGAGGCCTATTCGCAGATATCGCGCCGGGGCCAATTAAACGAACAAAGACGTCCAAATGGACCGCCGTCGGACAGCTAGGCCGTCATAGAAATATATTTACTTGTGATTGGATGCATTCAACCACCACCGACCACCTCCCCCTATTTCTCTCTCTCTCTCTCACTCTCTTTGCCAGGCTGTGGACTGGTGAGTCGTACAGCGACGCACGCATGCACCGGACACCAAATAACGAACGACCAGCAGATCGCAGGATCGATAATGTCTTCATCCATTTCCATTCACCGGGCCGAGTAATACCCCGCACAGAACGAAATTACTTAATTTGCACGGGTTCCGCTCGGACACGACCACCGATCGTTATTTAACCGGACCGAGTGATCTACGGCGATGAGAGATCGTCTTCTGTCCACTTTGCGTCGTTCTCGTCCCGTCGATCTGGTTTTGCATCAAGTGTGCCGACAATATCGTCCGTTTAACGTCTGCGAATTTGATTCGCTTTTTATTCACAGTTTAGAACGTTCATTATCTCATCGGTAAGCCGCAAATCTTTCGGTAGAACCTTTGAAACTTTTGTAGGATCCTAAACTATCTTGCACATTGTACTTGATAAACTGCGGATCAAATGCTGTTGGTTGGCTAATTTAAAAAACAAAATGTTTATGTAATTAATTAAACAATATTAACTTAAACCTATTAGATTATATAATTAATTAAACAATGTTAATTTAAACCTATTAGATTAGGTAATTATGAGCACGAGGAAAGTACGTCACAAGTACATTAATTTTTACATATTTCAACATATTCCAAGGTTTCCAAGTACACAGGTGAACGATAAAGGCTAATAGACTTTAAGGAAATCTTAGACCCAACATTTCTCCAGCCACCAATTCAATTGTTCTGATTTGCACGATTTCTGTATCGAACGGTTGAATCGAAGGAAACTTGATTGGGAAAAGGAGTAGCGTCTCGAGACGATCGAGATAATGCCGAAGAACACGAGATAAATCGGTAGACCAGTGTTTCCGACAATCAACAATAGCCAGAAACAGCTCCGTCGTCGCAAGGAGCCGAATCTCGGCGACAATGAAGCTCAATTAACGGCCGCGCCAACGGGAGAAACGAGAACAAGATCTACAATACAAAAGCGGTCGGGATAAGACAGAAACACACAGCAAACCACCGCGAGATAAATCCGGATTAATTTCGAAGGAAGAGCGGCCGAGTGTAGCCAACAGAGAAGAACGGAAAAATAGCCGAGGCTCTCGTAAAAGGGATGGAGTTACAGCAAATAATATCATACTTTTCGCGGTTAACCGGTTCCGCGAAGCAAATTGCCGCGACGGTCTACTAGAATTTATGCGACCGGCAATTTATGTAGATCCGACCAGTTGCCCGTTCGAACGAAAAAAAATTCGAGAGTTTACAATAAATTCACCGCTTAATGAACTTCTAAACGCGACAGCGTCCATACACAACGAGCTCTCTGTGTACCTTGTCCACCCTGTTAGTTTGATTTAGGACGTTGTCGTCGACTTCGACGCCAGACCACACCGTGGGATTGTATATAGCGCAGCGGAAATGACCTGACGGCAATTAAAAATTGATTTTTATCACATTTAAATATAAACTTCAAGATAAAATGAAAATATTCATAGGTTTATTCAACCAAACAACTTCTATTTATTTATGGTTTATTTTAATGTGGTCACGTTAACAGCTAGGTCATTAGCGACCACGTGGTTTACAATAGAACCGCTCTCCAAATTAGTAAGAGAAGAAATAAATTTTGATTTGACGTTTATTTAGCATAAAAACCTTCGGCCGTTGATATAAGAGTTAGGTGATTTTTTACAGTCGGCCTAATTAGCAAGAATGCTCGAGTGTTGGATCAGAGGCGGTGGGATAAAGTAGATCCTGTTAGGGGAAAGCTAGGATCGATAGAGGATTCGAGTCGAAGTTAGGTTCGTCCTCGAATTCGCTGCCGAGCGAGAAATTGAATTACGGATCGGCGGCCGTGAAAGAACGATCCCGAACCTACTCGAACCTCTCCGAACCGATTCGAACCGAGGACGGAACTGAATGGGGAACGGAACAGTATCAGCATGCAGAACGCAATGGCCACGTAACAGCCACGCAATGGCCACTGGCCAATTATTTACGAGTGCGTCTACCCGGTAGCGAAAGGTTAGGAGGCGTGAATTCGTGTAGGGACGCTCGCACACGTTCACGCGATTTGATTCAATGTTCTCCGTTCTAGGGGAACAGGTTCCAGAGAGTGTTCCGCTTCGGCTCCGCTCTCTCGTTGAACATATAATTATCGGTAATAGGTAATCAGAGGAGTCGCGCGTTCCCCCCTTCGTCCAATTAATGCGTATCTATTCCGCCGGATCTGAAGGCACGGGTGGTCCATATTACTTTCGGCAAATAGCCTTTTAATCGAGCACCCTCCGCTCGACCCTTCTGATCAATATTTCAGAAAAATCTTCTGTCGCTCCTTTATGGATCACCGGATCGCCATCGATGATATAGCGTGAAGGGTAATTTTATAGGGTTACAAATCGTAGGATTGAGTGCAGCTATCTCAATCGTGGACTGTATTAGGTGGTCTTGCAGGGTTCCAAGTCGAATTGAGTACAGGAATTTTATTTTATCAAAATGGGAGATGCATTTGCTATTAGTTTTCTGTGGTAGAATTGAGTAAATCATTTTTTTAATAACATTAATGACGCACTCGCTACTGGTCCTTTTTTTCTCGTGAAACCCCAAATAGCATTATACATCTTGAACTAATTGGTACGTAATGAATAGGATAACTTGTTGCAGAAATGCTGATTCCCGCAAATGAAGGGTTAATTGAAACTCCACGATGCGGTTTGTTGCCACGTTATAGAAACCGACTCGTCGAAATGTTCAACCTCGACTCGCATCACCGGCTGCAGTTGATAGTGATCATTGTTCCGTAGATTTGAATTTACATTTTTATTGAAGAATCTGGCAGACGCTGAATTGGCAGTATTTTATTTTGATAGTAATGATATCTGCAGAATCAGGAATGGAACAGTAAACGGGGAATTGTCTGTAATAGGAATTGAATGGCAATGATTTCGATTTATCAAAAAGAGAAGTTGTCTATAAACTAACTAAATTGTTTTATAAAATAATAAAATGATTTACTAAGCGCACTACTGCGTGGAATTAAAATTCGTTATTTAACGCTAACAGCGTTTACAGATCAAAAATCAAATTACTTGTAAAACATGAAGGCTGGAGTTTTATTTTAATGAAAATATTTGGCTCGGCGTAAATTGCGCGCTTTTTTATTTCAAATAAATTCTGTGTTGCTTTTAATAAAAATGGTTGTGTTGGTTGTTTTATTAAACTGCAAATGAAAGATCAATAAATGTATTTGCCACTTTATAGTAATATATTTCTTGAAAGCGCTACAAATTGAACCGTTTATAAAATGATTAAAAAAATTTTTTCGAGAATGAACCCACCATGAAAAAATTTTCCAAAATGTTGAGAGAGCTTTTTACTATTTTAGAATGAACATTTAAAATTTGGCTTGAATTATCGGTAATTATAAGTATTAGTTCACGAACGAGGAGTATCAGGGGGGATGGCAGTGGAAGTGATAGTCGCCTACTGATCAATTCGTACGAATGGATCCCCTGTTCCCAGGTTGGACGTGTGGGGGCTGCTCGCCAGTCCTATCATGCTCAACGAAGAAACGTGATTCTCTTCGTTCGGTCCTATATTTTTCGAACTATCTCCGCCGGAACTTTCAGCCCCCGAAGTGTCGACCCAGATGTAACAGATAGAATTGTTCGAGTACCCGGCGAAAGCTCCACCCGGCTCGAATACATGAACAGAATCGAGTCTGGGAAGCGCTATACGTTATTCCAAACGAAAGACAATTTTTCTTTTTGGCCCCCAGCTCGACACGGTTCGTTCTTACCTTGTCCATGCACCTCTGTTTAATGCTAAACCTATCGATCCCCTAACTTAACTGATACGTGTCAATTTGTCAAAATAATTCGACCTTTAGTTTCTATCTTTTATCTCGTCCTGAAAATAAGTATTTCCCCCATTTTCTCGATAATGATTTGTTAGTTGCACACTCTGGTTGTAACAAATGAAAACCCCAGCAAAAATGCAGATTTTATATTAAAGCTTAAGAGCGACAACCTTGGAAATTAATTTAATAATGAGGCAGTGCCTTCAACACTGTTTCGAATTATTTTCATATTCTTAGTTAGGGTGCGTCATAGTTAAAAACAAATGAAAAGTAACTTTTTACGTTTATCTCTAAGTACGATAACTTTCTCCCCGAATATTTCTTCGTATCTGTATGATTAACGACGTTATTAAGGGTGGCAGAGTTAGATAGAACACCCAGTATGAATTCTGTTGTGTATAAATCGCTATGGATCGATCAGTTCAATTGTGAAACATATTGGTCGGACAAAGAATTCAAGTATCGAGGTTCTACCGTAATTTCAGGGACATAACCTCGCCCCCCACCCCTTCGTTCATTATTACAACGTCGTGACAAGTGTACACGCCCATGCTCCTTGTAAACGTGCCTTATCTTCTGGCTAAGGGGAACGCAATCGATCGATCGCTGGACGTGACGTAATCGTCGCGATCCTTCGCTCGATTAATCGGCGAATGGTGGCGCGAACGGTATCGCGCAATTGACATTTCAAATAATTTATCGGCTCGTTAATAAATCGAACCGCGGCGAAACACGGAAGGGCATTATTCTAGTACCCCTAAGTTCTTGTATACATAATGGTAAACGTGTCTCGCTGTAAATTTCGAACTTGTCAAAGGAGATCGCGCTTTAAATTTGACCATATTCAGGTTAGTAAAAAATTCGTTCAATAGTTTAATTGTACAGACGATTCGGAACAATTACACCTTTCGAACGGACTTGAAAAATTAGAGTAGCGTTTGGTCCTCGAGGACGCGGATCTCGTCCAACTCGATTTGGCATTGGTCCGAGTGCTTAATTGGCGTAATCTCGTCTTTTCAGTGGGAATGATTCGCAGTTTGTCAGGGACAGAAGCGTGTTCGAGCGCGACGCAATGCAAAAGGGGGAGAGGCTGGGCTTTTGAAATTCCAACGATTTTCGATGAAACGAAATACGGTTAGCCACACAATCACTGTGCCAGAAGTGGCAGTCGCGGAACGATCTACAGGGTGATCCAAATATCTCGCTCCTAATTGATAACATTTGAAGGGGTTATTCTTCAAAAAGCATAACTTATTATTATACTTTTTGTAGAAATATTTTTTGAGTTGTGCAACTTTTCTTATAAACGACATACCTTTTATGTTTCAGCCTCGTGTAGCTGACCGTTATAAAGCCACACCTGAAGGGTTAAACTACAAAGTCGAACAGAAAGAAGAAACGATTTCTTTGGCTAAAAGAAAAAAAGAAATTCCCTTTAATTTGGAAGACGAGATCTACGCCGATCGCCAAGGGGAAAAGAAGCTTCGGAACCGGGTGATTTCCAGATAAAAGGTACGCGAGTATTCCTTAGGGCGGCTTTCACAGTATAGTGAATGGGCCTGCATAAAGGGCGACCAAACAGAGAGATAGAGTGAGAGAGAGAGAGAGAGGAGTGTACCAACGTTGGAAGAAGAGACACGAGAGTAGAAAGGGAGAGGAGGAAGGGAGCAAGGATCTCGATGATGATAAATGCTTCCTGCGGCGGAATGTGATTTATGCCGTCATTAGAATAGTCGCCACGAACCTCCCGTGTGGGTGGCACATAATGATCGCTACCACGTACCTATGTACGTGTATGCTCCCTTCCTAACTCTCGCTCTCTCTTCTTCGTTGAATATTCGAGGAGCTACCGATCTCGACAAAAAGTTGCGTATTGGTCCATGTAAAACATTGGAAAAATGAGCACAAGTAATAATTAAGAACAAACTTACGGATCACTTAAATATTGTACACAGAACGGAACTAGAAAATCTAAATAAATAATCTCGTAAATATAAATATTTTTGCCGCTAAAATATAATATTTAAATAAATACTCTCATAGATATAAAATCTAGTTCCGCTGTCGACGATATTATAAATAGGGAATTATATGTTACGATCGCTGAATAAAATGGAAAATAGGGGACGCAGAAAATGGGAGAAAGTGGTTTCCCTTTTCTCTCCGTTCTTTTTCAAAAGGGGGAAAAACGAACTCGCGTTCGCCGTGTTTATTAGGGATTAGTTTAATGGCTCTGGGACCCAATATCGATCACTCTCGCTGTTGTGTGTCGTTTTTAATGTCGCCGTGATTGATCGACGACGCAATTAATTACGGTAATGGCTCCGTAGTTTCGGCGGTCTTGTCGTCATCCTCTTCCTCTCCCCTCAAAAAAGAGCCCGGTCCTCCGTAAATTTCTGGCTCGCTCGTTATTGCTCCAACCTTCGTTGAAGTATCGCGACAATAATTATTGTCCGGTCGTTCTTCGTCGTTTACTCTCTTTGCTTTAATATTTCTTCCTCCGTTGTTCCCGTTAAGGGGTCGTTAACAATTTTCTACGTCAGATGGGATATTGACGATCAGTTAGAATATCAATAATGCGAATATAGTATTAATTTCACATTTACTGTATATAATAAATTTCAACTTCGAGAAAGACAGATGAAGTATTGAGCACTGTAGAACGTAAATAATAATTCTTTGCAGATATACTAAGTAAATATACAAGATATTAAAAACGTAAAGTATGTTACAGCCTTGCAAACATACAAGATAATAAAATTTTAAGGTGTGCCATCCTATTTTCTACAATCTTGCCTGGCAGAGTGGAGATAGTAGAAAATATGCTGTTCTGTGATAAACTACAGTTAATTAATACAATAATTTATTGCCTGAATTAAATTACAAGTCGCTATTGACTTTCCGGGTTCGACTAAACAAACACTATTTCATCTCACGATCGCGCAGCGATTCGCGTAGCGTGTCTACCTTCCATTGTGACACCCCGGCAAGATTGAACGTGGTTTCCTGCGTCGATAAATTAGCTGCTTCCAATTACGCGTTTAAAAACAACACGATCGCCGTCCGCGATAACAATATATCCCGATAAACGTCATAAAAATCGGCTATGAACATATTGCCGCTCGTATTCCATTATTCTCTAACATCTCGGGATCGTAAAGTAGTATTATCTTTTCTGCGATCGTTCCAGGCTGGGTATGTATGTACCTGGAATCGGGATCGTTGCGAGACCCGAGACACGATTGTTTCTTCGTGGAAGAAAGAGAAAGAGAGAGTCGAGATCAAGAGAATCGATGCTCGCGATCGCCAAAGCCGAGGCATTCCTTGATCTCGTTACTTTTGCTCTCTGTCCGCCTTGGCAATGCTTGGTACAAATTCCGCGAACTCTGACGATCAAGGTGTTACGTTCCCCGATGCTGAATGGGCCGATTACTGTCACCGATGAAATAAACGCGATCGTTGTTCACCTCTTGCCATCCTGCTCCTCTCTCTTGTTCTCTCTCGCTCTCTCTCTTTCTCGGTCGATGTTACACGTGACGACGTGACAGGGAACGCGTGTAACGAAACGTACCGCGATTTATGCTCCCCGACGCGACAGCAGAGGTCGACGAATTTCGGTAGATCTTCCGGATTATTCAGAACTGATCCCGTACAACGGCCAGGGATCCATCGATCTTCGATGGTCTTCGGTGAGGGTTGATGATTGACATTTACAGTGTTGCGTGTCGTTGATCTTCTCTATTGATTTACTTTCTTTCAGTAATCCTAAGTTAATTGGTTCTTAAAACTCATGTAGTATGTAATTCTCAGTAGTTTCCAGCCAATTGAGTCTCAGTACATCTCAATAGATCGAAGCCTTTCTCAATTTATTAAGTCTCAGTAATCCTCAGCATTTCTCGACAGCTTAAATCTTCGTAGCTCTCAGCAGCTCGAAGCATGCATTCTACTTTTCATTCCTTTTTCCGCTCCTAATTTTCGCATATTTTCCTACACACTGTTTTTACATCTAAAATTCCATTAGCTTCTCCAGTTGCCGTCGAAAAGCCCCCGTTTCAATCACAGTAATATTCCCCAGCAAAATGTTCTCATTCCCCGTCCGAAACTTGTCGATGGAACTTCGTGTACTAATACAGTATCCGAGCGTTAGTCAAATTTTCCAGTATTTTAGTTTCGTAACATCGTTATCCTCGAAGTGGTTAAAAACGGTTGCATCCGTGGCGTATTGTTTTCACAAAATCTGCTACCGGTAGCACTATTCCGCGGCCGCGTAATTGAACATTTTACCTCGCGTATCGCCAACAGTGTAGCGAGAGTACACACGTCGTGCCTGCCGTATACATATACCGCGGCTGCCAAAAGTTTCCGGCCGAAATGTAATTCTATCGTATCCGTTACGCGAAATGCGGCCGAGCGTGGAACTCCGCTCGCGAAATCATGGCATATTCTGTAACTTAAAAAAGCTGTTGGCTTCATCGAATTTTTCGGAAAACGGATTTTGTTATATGAAAATCCAATATCAGCGTGATTTCCCGTTCGGTCGTTTTAGCAGCGACATTTCGCGCGAGAATGGAGCGGCTTTTCAAAAGAACGAGACGACGTCAAAAGGGGTTAATTATGATTTTGTAATGGCCATTCCATTGTTAGCCATGGCATTGCCCTGTCGAAAATGGTTCAATTGTTTTAACAAATTTAGAATGACACGAAACAATGTTCGCTTTCATCGAGTTTATCATTCATTTTAATTGAGAAATTTCAATGAAAATTATTGTAATTCTTGCCATTCCTGTTTTAAAAAAAATTGTAGATATAAGACGAATTAAAATTATGCATTTTTAGACTATTAATAATAAGATGTACTGAATGGTAGAGGATGTATAAAAATCATAGCGGGATTCTACAGCTTAGGATCTGTTTGAAAAATGAACCGCAAAAATGACCATGACTTTGAAAACCAAGGTCAACATTTTATTGACAACAACAAATGTCTCAAGACTAATGGTCTCTTAAAAAACGATGTTGAAGTTGCATTTAACTTTCTTCACTAAATTTATAGCCAGGTTTGATTTTTCATGGAAAACGTTTACCATTGTGCACCGAGTGAAAATCGTAGAATTTCATCTGGAGAATCAGCATTGTACTGTCGGTAGATCCGTCATCAATTGTCCGTCATAGTCTTCACGGTCTCCTAGGTTTCATCGATCGCATAGGCAGGTATGCGGTGCCGATTTGTCACCGGTCCGAACGGTTACCAACGAATGTCAAAGCTAATTGAATTTGATCGGCCGACGACCCGTGAAGTATTGCATTAGGATTGTCGTTGCACGACAATAGCCGCGATCTGTCATCGTTGCAATCCTTCGTCTCGCGCTCCTTTGTTTTCCATCCGTTTTCATAATTGCACGAGGCCGCCCTCTGTACACACAGCCGCGAACGTGCAACACACATTCTGTCGACGATTGCGATCTGCGCCGTTCCTACGATCCTCGATCCTTCGTTTCTATTCCATTCGCGTGACTCACCGAGCTCGCAAAAAACTGATACGAGATCATTATCTCGCCGGGGACCGAGGCGATCCGTTTTTTGAGTCTCGTTAGCCGCTTGGATTCTTTGCTGACATTCATTTTTCCACGCTGCTTTTTCTCGGGGAAATCGATTCGCTATGTCTCAATTGTTTTATGAAATTCTACCGGGTGCATTCTCTCTGTTAGCCAACTGAAAGACTTCGCTTCCTTCGTCATTCACATTTGTTGCATATGGACATTTTACAAGTTAATTTTTTAACGATATTTCTTTCGTCAGGAATTTTTATTAACCATACCTTAAGTTCTTTATGAAATAATTCTCACCGAAGAATTAAAAAAAGCGACGTTAAATAATAATAAAAAAAACCCTTGAGATGACAGGAATCTGTTGTTCAGAACAGAATTGAAAACGATTCATGTTGCATAGGGTAAACAGCAATAAATAAACTGTTACGACCAATGGCGATCTATACATGCATTTATGAGAAATCCTATTTACCAGCTCGTTTGTAACAGGTGAAACAGTTCGGTGGCGAATAAAAGACAATTGTTTGCTTGGATTTCTTGTTAAGTCGAATGGCGAACAGCATTGACAACAGCGATCGATCAATGACTCCGTGTTATCAGAAGTGGATCATAGGTGGTGAACAGAGGTTGGATCGAACAAAAGCGGCGGCGATTTACAATCGGCGCGCGTAAATGCGCATAAATGCTTGGCGTGAAAAGGCGCTGCGCCGGTCTCACAGTCAGCCTGTTGTCAACATGGGCGTCAACGCGCGACACTATTGCGACCGCCCATCGATACACCTTGTTGTCGGCACAATAATAATTTATACATGCGATCGGCCGGCTAGGTTGCCTTAACGATCGGAACGTATAGACGCATGAGAATAATGACTACTCCGACGGCCATTAACTAGCCACAATCGGGCTGCTCCGCGTCCGATCGACGGTTCCGCGCATTATGCTAATCCCACCTACTGTGCTTTCCTCCTCCCTGCCATCACAATTTTTTCTACTCGCTGTTTGAACCATCTTTCTGCCTGTTGTACACCAGAGTTGAGCAAAAAATTAATCGCCGATTTACGACTAAATTTCTACTTCAATCGGTAATAATAATTTATTAATGATTAACTATTCATTTTCCATCCGCTCTCTGTTCCCTTTCTCTCTCTCTCTCTCTCTCTCTCTCTCTCTGTTTCATTCTCCCTCCATATTAAAATTGATGGATAGATCGTATGTTGATCAACTTCAACAATTGATTGAATCAATCAACGATTTTCCGACGATTTCTTCGTTTAATCAACGATTGACGATTAAATTCATATTTAAATATTTTTAATCGTACAGATTAGACGTAAAACAACCCCCACTTTACAGAACCAAAAACCTATATATTTGTAGAGTCAGGAATTTTAAATTTCGATCACGGTAGATCATTTTCTTTGAAAGCATTCTGTAAGAACATAATTCATTTTGGTCTTTTCGTGCACATTGCCCCCAGTGGGCGTTGTCTTGTGGCTCCCGAACTTTCCCGGAGCTAGGCGATGCTCCACAGAGCAATCTGCACAGCCATTAAATTTCGAGAAATGCGTCTTCGATCACGGTGATCTCTTTTATACGATCAACTGATTAGATGCTTGCAGAATTGCCAGTAGCGAGTAAGGGCAATTGACGAGCAGGATGATCGACGGACGGACACTCATAACAAATGGGTATTTGATGGCAGAGATCGAAGCTAAACGGGGGAGGCTCGAGGAGCGTCGTCGTGATTCACCTTTTAAGAGACTGCTCTCGGCTCATGTTACGCGCAAAAATTCCAGAGAAATTAAATCAACGAGCGCGGTGCGGTGCGGTGCCGCGGACGATTTAGTGCCTCGGCGTCTCTCGTTACCGCGGTACACGGCCGTAAATAACCGAAGCAGCGGTTTATTAGATCGGGCTTATAAGCAGTTTATAAACGCGTCGTGTCGGCTCTCTTGTTTTTCCGTGGCCCGTCTTGTGTTTCAATTGCCGCGCCGCGCCGCGCCGCACCGGCCGAGTAGAATCAACTACGACGGGGCTGCCGCTCGTCCAATATAACTCTTCCTCCACCGAGAGCGGTAGCTGAACTGTCTGCACAGTGGTTCGCAAACGCTCAATCCCCATAAACAATCGGCCACCGAATCGTAAACAATTTATATAATCTTTCCAAAAATCCATGGCTTACTATCACTGAGATTGGGACCGTGCTAGATTCACAGTCTTTTAACCAGTTAACCAATAACAATAATCTTCACAAAAATAAACTGTTCATTTTTTGTCAGATGAAAATGTAATCCTTCCTCGTTTATAATTTTTTTAAAGGTTTAGGGTTGGTGTGGGTGGAGCTTGGCCCGCGAGGCCACTGATATGGGTGGAGTTTACTGTGGGAAACCACATTCACTTAATTATCTCTAGGTGGAAGCACTAAAAAGTCATTTACCCTTCTTTTTAGTGTAAAGAAAGCTAATCGGAAACTATTTGTCTCGCAGTCTGTGTGCACACTGCTCCAGTAGGCGTGTCTCCGTTGCCCCCAATGTCGCTCGCGAGCGAAAGCCTGGGGCAATCGCAGTCGGAGCCCGATCTATAGTCCCCGGGTCCCACTAGTATGATCAGTACTCGTTCCAACAGCGGGTACGCGTCATTTGTTACGGGGAAGCGTCGCGCGAGTAGATGCATGCCCCAGGCGCATTTCGCAGTCGTCGTGACCGAGCCTATCGCGGCTCGCGATCGTTCCTGGAAATTTAATAGACACGTCCTGCCTTTCTGGATCCTTGATCCTTCGACGACGATATACCGGCCGGCGCGGCGCAGCGTCGAGGACTTCGTGCAATCCGAGATAACACGGATAAAGAAGCCACACCTTTCGGTGCCTGCCGACGCAACCGCCCTTTCTCTCTCGCTCTCTCTCTCTCCTGGCGTCGGGCTTTCGTCTTTCGCATATCCTCCAGAGGGATCACTATGCCTGACGAAACTCGCGTGCGTGTCATTATCCCTGCTGATAATAGAGCTCGGTCTCCGATATGCCTCTCGTCCACAGCAAAATTGACTTTCACGGTGGTTTTACAAATGCCGGTTGGAAAGTTCAGAGTAGCACTAGGCAACTACTATTTTTAGTCGACTGATTTTTTAAACTATCGACTAAATTCAGTTAACTGAATCAGTCGTTGAGTTATTGGTTGAATTTTAACGGGTGGGAGTTTTGAATAGATTTTACAAGATTTATTTATAAAATATATTCTTCGTTTTAATCAATTTGCATTTTCATCATAAATGTAATGTTCAAAATTATTTTCCATCGATAAATTTATTATTCTCAGCTGGTCAATATTTACGAAGTAAGTGTTTCCATTCAGAATCAACGAAAGTTACTGCCTCTCTTCATAAATATAATATTCACAGTATTTTATATAAAGATAACAAACACAAGTGACAACCGTATCTCGCGAAGACAGAAAGAGTAACGAATTTTCATCGAGCTTTTCCACAACTAGAGGAGCACGTTCCTAGTGACCCTAAAACCGTGCACGCGTGAGAGATCCCAGTAACAGCTGTAACCGGTGTACAGCATGAACGTTTGGCAGCGGTATTATGATAATGCGACGCCACGGGAGCCATTAATTCTCCGCCATTGTTTAACGACTGATAATAATCATCGCTGCCGTCAAGTCCGCTCGTCGAATTCCCCAGACGAACGTTCTCCTACGAATAATTTTCGAAATTGTAATTGTTGCGTCGTCTCACAAGGTGGGGACTATAGGTCTTCGAGTTCAAGTATGTTACTTTTGCACGGTCGAAGTATACTTCATCAAATTTTATTTCATTTACTTTTCATCTACTTTCTGATCAATCGGAAAGTTCCGGCAATTTTTTTTTACAAGAAGTAGAGCTTTATTTACGAATTAAAATGAAAAAGTGCATTAATCAAAATATTGTCCATCGTTAGCGATGACTTTTCTCCATCTTTCAGATGTTATCTAGTCAGAGGTCCATAAGTCAAACTAGAAATTTTTATCAAACCAGTTTATGATTTATATCAGTTTATTTTATTATATCATTTATTAAATCATTTTTATTAAAATCAGTCAAAAATTCTATGGACGTTGGTGTCCGAGTAGTAACCGATAGGGATCGGTGGTCCGTGGATCGTCTGGATCGTCTGGTTGTATTTATGCGGCATGTAAATGAAGTAATCGTTTCGGGTTGCATGCAGGCATCTGCTCTCTCCCGTGCAAGTGTAATTGGCGTCGATACGTAATGTTCAGTAATTTCCGGCTTCCCATGGTAATGGCATTATCCGCCAGGTTAATTCACCGGCATGCCCTCGATTCCGACCGCTTAACGTTAGTTAGAATTGAATTTGACACCCCTCTACACCCTCTCTCACTCACTCACTCTCTCTGTATATATATATATATATCTGTCTTCGCCTCTCTCGCTATCGACAATGTCTGCCAACCCTTTCTCACAGCGGCAGCGGTTCTAGCAAGATGGTGTACGGGGCATATAGTCGGCGCACAGTATAGTGGCGCAGCGAATCCTTTGTCACCTCGCGTGGCCCGCGGGACACACCAAAAGCTGACATTACGTTTATTGGACGGTCGGGTAACTTCGAGGCTTGCTCTCGAGGAGCAGTCAATTACGATAATGTCGCTGGCTTCCGGTCTGACCAACCCGGCTTCCGGTAACCTCGATCGCGAGGTATAGAGCTCTTCATCTCGGGGATTCTCGGTTTAGTCGAAGGTGCAGCTCCTCTCTGCCCTCGAATTGATTCGGGGATAATGGCAGGGGTGGTCCTCCGATGTTTTGACTGGTGAAATCGTGTACTGACTATGATTTCAAAAATTGAGTTTGCAACACTTCACGGTCTGATGTGTTTTCTCTATTTTGTTTTTGAGCTTGATGAAACAATATGTAATACTACCACATTCCATATGTAACTCCGCCAGTCAAGACTCTGCCTAAAGAAGAAAAAGAGTATTCCCACTTACTCTACACGTGTCCTACATTGAATTCCTACATTGAAAACAGAATTTGATTCCAATTTGCAAACAGTGTATGTCTTTCGGGTTTGTGAAAAATATGAACAGCTAGAAAAATTCATTCAGAGTCCAACCCTCGAGGACCACTTGCACTCCCGAAATACATCCCCGCTAAAAGAGAATAGAGCATTGAAGAATCTTTGGAGGTGGTATGCAAATCATCGTTGAAACCGTAGAGCATTCCTTACATAGCATCGGCCGCGAGGTGTTCTGTAACGAGAGCGGAAACCTACATCTCAAAGCATCGTTCGTTAAGGAGACACGTTTCCTCTCCTTCGTTACGTATTTTAATTTCGCGTAAATGAATCTAACGAATCGCTGCGCTGCTTCACGCTTCAGAGAGAAAAAAAACAAGAAAAAAAAATACACAGAAGGGAAAAAAGAAAGAGGGAGACATATTATAGTTGGCAGAGCGTAATATGATGCACGGGGAAATTGAAAAATTCAACCGTATCGAGCTCGGAAACGGAATTTATTAAAGGCCGATATCAATTGCACCGGTCATCGATAATTTTCGCGTGGCCGAGACTGAAATTCGACGCGTGCACACGGTGAAATACGACGAGACACGTATCCGCGGGACATTTGCATTTTCATTCGATCTATCGGATTCTATCGCAATCCACCGTTAAATATTTTACGATGCGGCTTCGTAAAATTTATCCGCCGGTGTCTCGTTTCATCCGTCAAATTTTGTCAAATAAAATTCTTTCCGATTCGGATGTAAATTGTTCAGCAACTTCGAGACATGAGATTCCTCACAGCAAGAAAGCAATTATCATTGAAGAATTTTTATTAGAAAAAGTTCTTGTCCGTACAACGTCGGTTCTAAGTCTTGGCAAAACTGTGACGCTGTTCCAGAAAAAATTGAAAAAATTATTTTAAAAATTGTCAAGTAACTGCAAAACATATGCAACTACGTACGGACTACGAAAAAGCAATTATGTACTGTTCTTAAATTTCTGTTGAAAAAATGACCACGCTAAAAAATGACAAATAACCTGTGGTTCAAAGTCCTAGCAAACTGTCGCTAAATTCTTCGATCCAGCTCGGTTCCGGGCCGAGTTCGGATTCGAAAGGCTGCACTTTATGATTAGGCGAAATTTAGAGTGCGACCAGGTCGCAAATACAGCGGGCGGATTCGCGGCGTTAACTTTTACGACGGTTCCGAGCGTTCTCACCGTACTTGTTCTACGCTCGGCTTCGGATCCGCTCCGGATCCGCTTCAGATCCGCTCTCGGTTCGCGCGGCGTCTCTGTTCCGTCAGGTTTACGGCGCAATAAAACGGAATATCGCGGGCACAAGAAATACCGCGATAGCGTCACGTCGGAACTGTTAGGCTACTATATCGTTGCGCGTGGCCGGCTGCGCGCACACTAAGCCACTCAAGGAGAAATTAGCGACAAAGTATGTGCTCGCGAGCACCGCAAGGATCTATGATAATTTTTCGCGTGCTGCACCTGTGGTCTGCACACCGCAGCCGATTATACGTATATTACCGGATTTTATGCATTTACGAGAAAAAATGGGTAAGTGCAATTCGTGCAATTCGGAAGGCACATACACTACCGCTGAAAAGTATGTGAACATTTGTTCAATTCTCCTGAAAGAATATGAATCTTCAAGGGATTTAATCAAATTTCATGCGATCTGATTTATACAGTATCGAAGAATTTATCTGAGCAATAATTTATTGGTAGACCGCGAATTTTAGGCATTTATAATAATTATAATTTACTGCATAATTTCATATTTCTCTAGAGATATAAATTTTTTTGAACACTTGTGTTAATAATGATTCGCTGGAGATTAACGATCAAAGCTCAGTGATTAATTCGACTGCAAGTATCTTTCTAGAACTGTGAATTATATCTTAATGCGATTGGACTTCGATGGTGGGTCAGTAACAATTAAGGACCACGGCAATTAAAGCTTTCGTAATCGAATCAATTATTAGATTTTAACCGGCGCGAACAATCGGATTAAATTTTGCCCAACTCTGAGGGATACTATTATATCTTTTCGATAGAGAAATATCGAACGGATAAATGAAGTTAAGTTGGCTCGTCGAGCTGTGGAAAGAACTTTCTCTTTGATGTACCACTGATACAAACATTTAAACATTTTAAAACCATACATTTTTCATAATCAGTGCAGAAATTCATGTTAAAAAATGAACAAGTAGTTACGTATGCAATTCCTTTACAATTTTGAAGTTTCCACAGAGGTAGGCAGGCGATGCTCGTGAAGTTTCTTGGTAATACATCGATGATGCGAATCGCCGCGAGCAGTTCTAACTTTTCAGAGGAAAATTGAGCAATTACACATTGCGTGAGGCCGAGTTCCTTGGAAACGGAAATTTCCCCGGTTTGCCGTCGTTCGATTCGTCAAACTGCAAACATCTTCCTAGATCCTTACATACATGATTACATGATACATCGTTTATACACGGTGAGCCTCTTATCAATTTTATCAAAGAGCATTAAGATCAAGTTTCAAGGAAATCCGACCACGAACAAAATATTCCTCATACAAACGTTGCAACCCATTTTAACCCCCCTTGGAGTCGAATTTCGAAATACCCTTTTTTCCCTTGTATAGGTCATAAAGGAAATCTCTTGCAAAATTTCAGTTTTCTAGGGCCATGGGTTTAGCCTGGACGTTGATGAGTGAGTCAATCAGGACTTCGTTCTTATACATTGTATTTACATATTGAAATACCGAAAGCAGAAATTAATAACAACACAATGCATGTCTCGTGCGCGAAATTTCGGTGATACAGTTAGGTGATTCACCCTGTATATGCACACATATAGGCGTCCAGGATCTTTGATCACGCAGTGCTTAGAGCGAACGACTATGAATAGCGAATCCGTGAGGTTCTTGCTTGCCGTGTTTGTTAGCGAGTTACGACTTACCACGAGCGAAAGTTACTTCATCCCCGGCTGTTTTGCAAGTGAGTCACGTCACGGTGATAACGCTAAACGATCGCCGCTTTGTTCGGTGGCCATCTTCTATATGCAAAAACAAGCCTGCTGTCTGTCCAGTGTAAACTACGCGGCTCGAGACAATTCTGAACGGTTGGTGTATAAAAGTTACGACAACGTGCTAGAACGTGACGTACGATTAATATCAATATGAAGTATAATAAGTTCAGTCTTTTGGAGAAGCTAGAAGAATTGGTTTATAAAATACTTCAGTTAAAGTATTTAGAGCTTCAAGATATCGGAGTTTGCGAATAAAACCCAAACGAATTTAGTAATAAAGCAGCATCTTAAAAACCGACGCAATTCACTGTGTACCGACACGTACGTTTTGGAATTGCACAGGATCGAGAAGCGGAGCATAGGATGTCTACTAGCACCGTAGCAATCTTCTCTTCGGGGGTGTTTCTTTCTCCTAGCACGGCGGTCTGCCTATAAAACAGCCCCAATTGGTGGCAGTTGCAGTTTCGCTTAAAGCAGCGCGGATCCCGTGGATTCGGTGAAATTACATTTCTAACCGGAACCCGGCATCCCCTGGAATAGTTTCCCATAGCAAAACCGAAACGGCAAATTTACGAATATTAACGTTTATTCGCGACACGACGCTCTGCTATCTGTGGTATCGCCGAAACTTCGCGGAAAGTTTTCGCTCTACGCCTTGCTATCGCGGAAAGAAAGAGCACAGCGAACAGAAGAGATATAAATTTATTATAAAATATTCATTATTTATATAATTTAAACCGATGAAATTTGTGTCAAAATCAAAAAACTTTCGATAGAAATGAGATAGAGCGATACATTTAAAAAAAATTAAAGTTGAAACATTGTAGACTGTGGGAAAAATAGAGAGATTATGGGACAAATGTGTTTCGGAAAATTGCTGAATTATTAAGAAAATTAATCCGATAGCAAAGAGACGAAAGAGAGAGTGAGAGAGCGAGCAGAGAGGAGAGGAGGTAGGCAAAGGAGGCATAGGTTGGAAAAGAAGAACAATGGAAGAAGCAAGAGTAGGTGCGGGTAGAAGAAAAAGGATTGAACGGATATGGAAGAGGGAGGAGCCTCGGTGCATGCATCGGCGCAATTTGCTCCCAGCTTCCAGATAATGATTTAATTTGCCATGGCCTGGCAGATTTATGACGGCAAGCCTAGACCACGTCCACCTGCGAACTGCGGCCGAAGAATTGCGAACACCGAACGCACACAGTCCTACATTGTATAAGATCACCCGCGAGAACACCTTCCGCGCAAAGTCAACCACTTTTTGCAAGCCCGCGTGACGCTCGTCTAGGAAACTCACCCGTTATCTCGAGACTAACATAATACTTGCAAGATGCTGCCGGGATCAAATGTACAGGGTGTATAAAAAGTAATCCGTCATAGATGGTGAATCTACATTTGTAAAGGAAACTTGCCACAAAATTGTTTATACCAAAGAAAAATTTTGTTGAAGTTCGTTTTTATATCGACACCTTCTAGAGGAAAGAAATAATACCCTGTACAAAGCTGGTGCGTCAGTATAATTTATTAATCGTGGGATCCTCATTTATTAATCGTGTGACTCTGACGTCTTAAGAGAATATCGGGCTTAGCCAGCTAACAGTGAATTATTAAATATAGAGATAGGCGGCTAATGGATATATCGATATAGATTGCGTTGTTCTAATTTCTATGTCGATGTTAATTATAAATTAGGTAGTCACAACAAGTCTAAAATTCAAACAATGAAAAATCAGAGTAGTTTTTAAACATTGTTTTGAAGATTGTGTTATTAGTTGATGTTATAATATTATATTTCATAATTTGTTAGTAGATTACAGAATTATCCCACCGTCTAAACCAACATACATTTTATACATTTCTGTAGCAGTATTTTTTTCATTTCTAGTACGATATTATTAAATTTAAGAAGTTCCGAAATAGCAACATTTTAAAAATAATTTTCATATCTATTTTAGTTAGATATTAGCCAAAAAAAATATTTTAATTTATAAAATTGATTTTCTATGGAAATGGTAAAGTAGAGGCTTAAAGAACGTTCTCCGCAATGTTTATAAAATACCTTGAACAAAATGGAGATTCGGATAAAGGTCTGTGGGCTGTTTAATGAAGAATAAGAATCAGTGAAATGAGTGTGTTCATAGTCAGACCACGCACGCGAACGGCAAACGAAGCAACAGAGTGCACAGAGTGAACACAGTGAACAGAATTACCAAGACATTCTCTCTCCCTCTCTATCTCTGTGCGGCTAGCAGAGAGCACGCTATAAATTCCGTGGGAATAAATTTGCTTCGAGAAGGTACAATTAGTAATCATTTATAATTGCATGCTATCTGCGCGGCAACCTTATAAACACGATGTATCGTGCGCGATTCATTTTAACGATCGCGTGTGTTTTCTTTGAAATTCTCCTGGCCGCCGCTGCATACGCTAACTTTAGCATACACGTTATCTGGCACGTAACGCCATGAACGGCCGAAGATAAAGCGCGAGAAAGACGCGACGGAAGATCGAAAGTTCGCCGGAGAAAGACAGATAGCCACACCTTCGGATTATTTTAATAATATCAAGATGAAACGCCCACTTCCGCTCGGTAATAGTTAATTGACATTAATGTCGATGGTGGAATGATTTTAGAAAGTTCAGACGAGCCATATTTTATTCCCTCCTACTAATTACAAGCTAAATGGCACAGCCTCTTATGTTTATCAGATTTTATATTACTATTATAAGAATGAAAGATATTAGCTGAAAATATTTAAAAATATATTATTCATTTAAATGTGTATTGATATATTATTTATTTTCAAATACTTTAAAACTTTTGCTGGATATATTTAATGATTATTGTTCCAGAAATTCGAATAATGCTATAGAACATTTACTTTGCAGTAAATAGTTTAGATATAACATCTTACAAAAAAAACTCGTAATATACCAACGTAAATAAACATTGTATATTAATGTAAACAATTTTAATTCTACATCATTAGAAGAGTCTATATTTCTTCAAATCAATCAGATCATTTAACTACAACGTTTACACCTTCCCCGGTATTAATCACAAACATCAGCGAGTTAACAATAAATAATATTAAACAAACAATAAGCAACATATGCACAGACACGTTACGGATCGATGCAAACAATTTTCAATAATCACAAATTACTGATAACTTTAGCTAAAACCAATTATTCTACCCGAGAGGAAAATTTAAGTAGAGCATCCGTGCGATTTGTCGGACGGTCCGCTATTCCGGCGTCCCATACTACTTGCGGACTCTCGACAAGAACTTAAGTGGCTACGTACCTTTGGTAAAATAAAAACAACCGATTTCTGAAAACGCTATAGTTAGAACGCTTCTTCGAGAACACTCTGCCAAAGTTTGATTTGGAAAATCGTAAAACTGCTAGATTTATGTCCGCGAAAGTGCAGTCGTATAATGGTAACATTTCGGACTTCAATTGCGTTTTTCTTGAAATGAAATTTCCGAAAGCGGCGCCAGAAGTATCTAACGGACGCCAATTGGGACAATTTCAAGAAAATTCTGCAGTGAAATTTTTCAGACTATCTGATCGTTAACAAACGCAAAGTTAAGTTTTCCCTCTTCCTACAAACAAAATAAATTTTATATTTCAGTTCCAATAGCAGCGATTTTTTAAAGAATTGATTTTCACAAAATTGTCTAGTTTTCGATGCAGAGATTTGACCCGTTAAGTAGCTTCACTCAGAGTAATCGTGAAATAAATTATAGCGTAAAGAGTTTTTGAGGAATAGGCAAGGAGGAAAGAAGATATAAGAAAACTCACCAAACCGTCGCAGGCAGACATCGCGACCCTGGAGTCCGGATGTCCATGAATGAAGCCTCGATAATGGCATTTGCTCGAGCGATTTTTCGGTCGGCTGCGCACGTGGAGCTCGCGTTTTCGTCTTTCGACGAGCATCCCAGGACCAATGAAGTTGTCCACGGCGATCAGCTCGATATGGTACTCGTTACCGGCGACTGACAGCCGATAGTGAACCACTGGCCCATCCTCGTGATGGTGATGGGTCACGTTGTGGGAGATAAGCTCGCCCCGGTGGCTCACTTTCCGCGGTATCACGACCTCGTGCGAGTGAACGTGTTCCTCTCTACTGTATATTCCTGGAACAGAATTGTCATTGTGAGTTCTGGCACTGTACCCACAGGGACCCATAACCGTTCCTCTATTCGATAACTGTCCTTCTCACATTGTTCTAACAGTCAGAAAAAGAAATTGTTGAAAATGTTAGTTGTACAAATTAATTTTCGACAAAAATTGAAAGAAGGTCAGTTTTTGTGTTTCATGTAAGGGAAAAATATTTTAAAAAATTAAAACAACATTTTCAGCAAAATAAACATAAATAAACATAGTAAGAAGACAAATTCTTAGTTTACTATGTACCAGATTTGTTTAATAATGAGCTTCAATACATTGATATTCTTAATTTGTTTAAAACTGTCCACTGTATTCAGTTGCAACTACTCATTGTTATCAGAAATGCATAAAATCCGCAGTCAAATTATAATAAATGCTCGGATAAAATCAATACCAGTGTAAGCATCGTTACAACTTGGATAATTACGAAATAAAAAATGTGAAACCGGTGATCCGACTGTAGATTTAGCGTTGAAAAGCGAGGAGTAATTTCCGGTGGATCAACCATCCCCGGCACGCATAACATTGCATCATTTGATCGGCGAGTGCGGGGGAGGAGACGAGATCGCATAATTCACGCCGGTTGCCACCGATATATTTCACCGGGTCGCTTTATAGTAGCGTCAAGATAGCTGTCCTAATGAAGCGGTAGCGAAACGTTCCCGTAATTATTTCTTTGAAATATCGTTTCGGCCAGTGGCGGGTGTCCGCAATCAATCACTCGCAGTCCTCCGCGACTCGCAATGCACTGAGAAACTGCAGTTGCATCGGCGTTTCACGGGCATGCTTACGCGAGCAATAACAATTAAACGTTATCTTGCGTGGCTCGAGTAGAAACCACCGCCGGTAAACAGTCAATAAATATATAACCCTGTTTTATCTCCAGGCTGTCCCTTCGCTGGAACGGTCCGAGATTTATCGCGCGATTCAAGGGAAACCTAAACACTTTATTCGTTTATTGATGGATTGTGGATCCTCATTGAAAATAAAAATTCTCTGTCTCACTGGCAGTAGACAATTTATTATATTATATTATATTTATTATTATATTTATTAAATATAAATTGAACCTATCCGATTTTGTCATAGTCTATTTGTTAATGAAATGCAGAAATACAATCGACCTGTTATAAAATCGTCAATTGAAGTTTATATTCAATTTTCATATAAAAAATTTATATATTGATTTTTTATATAAATTTAATATTATTTGAGGTTTATATATGTTCGTTTTAAGTGTCTACACAAGTGATCATTTCTATCAGAGATATAAATGGATGTTTCAGATGAAGGTTAAATGGTATTATGGGGAACATATGATGATAATAAGTGTTTGATCATGAGCAAGTGTTGGTACGTCCTATGAAGGTCTCGTTAAAATTTCAAAGGAGACCTACATTTTTTATTGCAGTATCTTGTAGCCAGTGTTGAGACGTTTTCTCATCAGTCGTTGTCGAGTTATTAATTTCTAAACTTGTCGTACACAACACACACACACACACACACACAACACACACACACACCATCGAGATTTTTATAGTATTATAACTTTCGAATAAATATCTGCGCGAGAAGTAACTAGAGATTGTGCACAGTGAATAAGAGATGAACATATCTCGCGGACAGTTATTGTTGTCCATTTTTCATACGTCATTTACCATCATTAATTCTGCCATTTGGCCAATAGAATTCCGATGATTCGTTCCAGGGAGGGAACTGAAATTTTCCCTCGTTCCCATACGCCGCAGGTTAGTCTGCAGCCGACTGCAGACTGTGTGCAACTGTATGCAGTCGGCGGAGCCCGCAAGATTCCGCGTGTCGTGCCTTATTGTTGGAATACCGCGGCGGCGCTAATGATATTAACATTTTCGCGTGAAATGTCGAATAATGATTACCGTTACTCGTCGACCACAATCTCTCATTAATTCTCGTGTTCCGCTCAGCCAGAGACAGCCGAGACGCTGTAATTTGTTCTTTTATTCCGCCTCATAGACCTCGTTATGAGGGGAACTCTTTCCTTGGTTCGTTGTGAATAGAATGGAAGAGACGGAGAGAGGGAGAAAGAGAAAGAGTCAGGGAACACTATTCACCGACGGTGTTGAATTCCTTTTTTTCAAGCGCGAGCAACGCCGTTCCTTTCTGACTTTTTCCTTCGTCGGTGCTCTCCTGGCTACATTCAAAGCTACACCTTCGTCCCTTGCTCCTTTCTTTCTGTTTTTCATGTGACTACGGCATCTTCTATCTTTTATTTCACGTGCCACCTCGTTACGGGCTTGTTTACGTCGTTATGGCGCGCGAGCTCGGCCAAAAATTCGGTCGGAATTTCTTAACACGCTGTCGACAAGTCAGAGAATCTTCATACAATTTTATCTAATAATAAACAAGCACTGCCTATCCGACACAGATTCTTGGTTTCCTCTTCTGGAATTTCATGTCCTAGAAAAAACCATTCCAGAATTTCTGTTGCGAATATTAAGAAAGTATGTACAACAAATAAGTATATACACACGAACCGATCAATCAAGCCAGACATAATACAATGTATTCATCAACATACAATAACCACGAAGGAGAAAGAGATCGATATGAAATTTACAAAGAGCGGAACATGGTTGGACCGGAAGTCATGCGACAAAGACAGATACAGCAAACAGAGTCCTCCGGAACAAGGTGTGATCTATCAGGCTGGCCGGTTTACGACACCGCGAACGGACAGAACCGTGTTACATATTACACATCACATATTATATATTACACAGACCGCTTTTCAAGCTGCAGCGACACCTCAGCGTCCTTCGACCTCTCGCACATATCTGCGATCGAGATTTATCGGCGGTCGGACAGCTGTGTTGACAAATTGCACGCAAGAACGTTCTCTCGACGAGCGTTAAGATTGCGTCGCCGTTTAGCGAAACAGAAAAAAAATAGTGGTGATTCGAGCACGCGCGCAGGGTTGGAAAAAGTGAAAACCGATGGCAGCCCTGAAACGGGCGCGTTTAATCGAATCAGTGGCGGTCACCTTCGGAACGGCACCGCCGCCATTAAATCAATCGGAAATTATTACACCAGTTTTACGGGCCGCGCGTAACTGTCGCTTGGTCGCCCTCGCGTTTGTCGGTTGTCGCGTTGTCGCTTGTCGCGGAATCGACGGGCCGCTTTTCATGCTACGCTTGTGGCTGACCGTTGCGACAGCGTCATCATTTTTGACCTGAATGCACCGCGATATAGCGATTGATTGCTAACCCTTTGCGGTCTGAAGTATCGCCTCTCTTTTATCTCTTTTATTCATTCATCACTATTTGTTGCAACATCGTGTAATTTAATGTTCTTTCTAGTTAGACAGGCCCGATGGAAACGTACGCGGGATGTCGCAGTTAAACGGAATTGCTTAACTATCTGTTTTCTATCTTCTTCTATATATAAATATTAAAATTAAATGCTGTTTTGGTTAATTTTCTTTTAAGAACGATCGTAATAGTCCAAATAAGGTTGTTAGTGCTTTTTTCTATGGGATTTGTGTATAAAATGAAGATCATAACTAACTGGAAAAGTTTTCAGGACAAGCAATTCGAGAAAATTACAAAGGAAAGTCGGAAAATTCGGTATAAATAGCAAGTTGATCGCAAACGTCTATTGAGTCAGCTAGTTTGTTGTACAATAAATACGCGTATATTATACTTAATAAAGTATATACATGTATATACTTATTTGTTATACAAACTTTCTTGATATTCACAACAGAAATTCTGGAAACGCAGAGGGAAATTAAGAAGCCTGTGTCGGCGGTCCGGGACGGTAATGAACGGTGAATTGTCGTCGGAAAAATCTGGAACGGCAGCGTCCGTGTTCCATTGAAGACGATATCCGATCTCGGCATGCAGATCGGATCGCAACGACGTTAACTGTCAGCCGTGTTCTTACATGAAGACATATTACCGCAGCTGAACCGTGGCTGCTGCATTCCCGACGCACATGCTGCCGTCCTTTTCCGTCTCTCCTCCCGGGCAGAGGCTAACCACAATTATTCTATTAGAACCGTTAGATCACCGTCGACAATAGTAAACGTCGTTGTGAGGAGAGGAGCGACGCGCGACAAGACGCCTATCGATCGGCGACTTTGACGAGCAACGATTTCCTACGACGCGACAGCATATGCCACCGGTAGTTCAGTTGTTTACGAGCGCTTTTACGGTCGCTAATTCCGCGGACGAATCCACGGAAATCGATAACGAGTTCCATTTAATGGCCGACGCTCTTTTTGGTTTTACTGCATCGACGACGGTTTTTACGGGCCTTCCACTTTCTCTCTCTCTCTCTCTCTCTCTCTCTTCACTCTTACTGAAGTTGTTTCTTTTTCTTTCTCTAGCGAGCATCGATTCTTCCCGATATTTTCTATTTACCTCGTTCGAGCACCGATTAATTCGTTGTTTCCAGATTTTATTATCTGGCGATCGAGCTACGGATTTCATACGCCGCTACTGATGCTGTGATCGTTTTTGATAATTAGTCGGCAGGTGGTTTAACTCATGAACTACATTATTCATGAACTAAATCTGTCGCTCGGTGTGGCAGCTACCTATCACCTTTTATGGCCATTGGTTTAAAAAGTAACGGCCAAGTTTGAATAATGTAGTCCTTCATTTAACTCTTTAAAAATTAAGTAGCGTTCTTTTAAAATAATTTTTTCAAACGCTGTTTTCAGTATTGCAAGAGGTATTTTATCAATCAACAACCACAGAGGGTTGTAAACAATAATGGCAATAATGGTAACGGCTAATAATGCATTCATTCCCAGAAACACGTTTCTAATTATTAGACTGTGGGTCTTCATGTAGAATAAAAAAAAATTCAATCAATCTCAAGAAGCAGAAGGCATGTTACAGTTTCTTTAACGATCTTAATAAATTGGAAATACTATATCGTCGTCCTCAGACCAGGTATAATACTGTAATTAGTAGACAAGCTGGTATGATATAAACATTTAATTTCTTGTTGAGTACATTTAGTAGGCTGAAAATAATATAGTAGTATAATTAAATTCTTAAAATATTGTACTGTAAGAAATTAAATCTACCCATGTTTATCGTAAACGCATAAAATCCGCAGTCTAGTAATTGGCAATTACAATATAACTCGCAGCGTAACAAGACAGCGAATTTATATGATTTCGTACAACTTCCGCAATCGCAGGAAGATAATCGATTAGATCGTCTAACAACGCGATGGCGAGACGGTTTCGCGCGGGCCAGTTCGTAAGGGAGAACGGCGATAATTGAGTATCGGCCGATTTACACAGTTTATCGGTTAATTTCATCTGAACATTAATATCGGCGGGTGATCAGGCTGTTGGTAGGTTAACCTCTCTCTCTCTCTTTCTCTCGTACTCCCTTACTCATTCTCCCTCTCTCTTTCTCAGTGGCATCGATCTGACGCGGTAGCAGCCTCGAGGAGAATTATTCGTGCGCGGTACGCAGCTTATTACGAGCGAACCGGAAGCAGGATCTAAAATATCCCCGAAATTCCGGCGGCTCTTCGCGCGTATAAATTCCCCGAAATGTATGCTCGTTGGCGAATGATTAATGCAAACGGCCGTAATTAATGACGCGCGGCAAAGACGTGGAATTATACGCGGGGACCGTGAACGGGATTATCGCGGGACAAACGCTGATCCGGACACGAGCGCAGCTTGCGAAAAAATCGTTTCCATCCCGTGATTTCAATACACCAATCCTTCATTTCCGTCTTTCATCTGGTAGAGGGGAGGTTCGAAATATGAGACGCCGAGGCTCTCACTGCTACTTTTATTCTTTTTCTAAAATAATATAGTCATTTGGCAGTTTTAAAAATGTGTAATTTTATAGATTTCGATGTGCTCCTTCAGAATTTCAACTTTGTCACCTCGTATCTTTGCCGCTCGCGCCGCCATATTAAAAAAAGTGGCGCTTAATAGCAATTATTTGACGATACCTCCTTCCGAGTCATTTTACGATAAGAAAATTTATATGCAAAATAGAACTAGATAAAATTTCCTACAATTTATGTAATAACAATTTTTTGTTGTAAAATCAATAGTTTTTAGAGCGGCAAAGATACGAGGTGGCAAAGTTGAAATTCGGAAACAGCACATCGCAATCTATAAAATTACCCATTTCCAAAACAATGGCACGTACAGTTTAAAGCAGTGGACATATTAAAAAGATTCAAGAACGTCAACGCAAACATTCTTTATTTTGCATAAACATCCGCAGTCTATTGATTAGTGAATAATGGTACAACAATTTTTAGTATCGACTCTGAGTCAGAATTTTTGAAGATAGTCGGAAAGGTAATTCCCATTTGAAGTACAATCGAGCAGTCATATTAGACAAAATACATTGTCTTCCGGTATCGTTGCACGGCACACACCGTCTCGCGCAACAGTTCGATCACTCTCCGGTCTACTAACGCAGGCTTAAAGTCTGAATGATCAGGGTATCGGGAATCTCGGAGTTCAATTATCCGGTTACATCGAAGTAACGAGGGTTAAGCGTCGGGTTATCGAACGTTTACAGAGGATAATTATCCCGATCATCGTCCGAGATCCATCGCATCGATCTCCTTTCCGTTATGGAACAGGGACTCCTGTGAAATCCCAGTTGCGGAATCGATCGTCGAGAGAGAAGCTCCTCGATCGAGATATCGATCTGGCCGAGTGAGAGGAAAAAAAGAGAAGGCAAAAAACGAATTTGCCGGGGCTCGATTTCCATGAGGCGGTGGGTTAGGTCGGAGAAGGAGAGGATGAAAAAAAGAAGAAGGATCTCGATCGATCGATGGATCGACAACGGTGACGGCTGCGAACTGCCTTGCCGCTTTCCACGCTCGATACAGGTTTGCTGCGATGCGGGTTAAATGGCTGGAAAGAGAAAGAAAGAGAGAGGGAGACACTAGTGCGTTCGGTGAACGGTATAATCATCATTATCCTATTATCATTAAAGACGGAAAAATGGCGGGCGGACCAATCAGTGTACGCCTCGAGCGAGTCGGGGTTAACTGCAGGTGGGGACTCGGATGAATACTCGGACCTCCCATACAGCCTCTACCTACTGCAACGATCGTGTTCGCGATTCAGGACATATGGGTGCCGATGCCGATCCTTCCCACACCACGCTATAGTATACGTACACCGTTGCATAGTATAGGACATCGCATCATGCTATACACGCACCTAGATACACTCGACTCGTTTAATTACACCGAATAGGACGAAGCCGCTCTAAGCTGCTTCACGTGATTACACGCTACTTATACGCGCTCTCTCGGTTATTAATTAACCGATTCCACGCGATCACGCTCCTTTGTTCACTCTTTGCCGACCGCTGACTTTCCTCTCGCGATCGATGGGAATAATGATCGCGACAATAAGGCCGCGTACGTTTCTGTCTACGGCAGTGGCTATTCTATTAGTTGCGCAAATTTGATTTTTTCTTTTATTAACACTGAAAATGTCAAGATACTCCTGTGCAGTTTCTTGCGAACAAGCATCGCAATAAAAGTTGCATTCGATTCTGCTGAATGCCCTCTTCGATTGAAAATAATGTTTACTTTCATTTTGGTACTTGTGTAACCATGATTGGCTACAATAACTTTATGCATTTGCAGGAAAATTGATTAGATGAAATTCGAAAATTGCAGGAAAATTTCAAAAATTGTAGATGTCCTATGATTTTTTATCTATTGAAATTATTAACCTTCATCCGTCCCTCGTTTTACCAACTGACTCTTTCCTTCGGTGTCGAATTGACAGAGTGACACAAAAACATCAGCAGGTTTGCAAAGTGTAACTTATTTTGATTAAGACAATTTTTATTTTGCATTAGTACAAGCATTGCACAACCATGTTCTCGATGATGGTCACTGGTGACGGAAAGAGACTTTACATTATTATATAATGAATTCCATTATAATGAAAAAACATGTTTGGAAATATTGTTTAACACACGGATGTCGACAACGAGTACACGGAAATGTAAATCAATTTTTGCACAACGATTCAGCAATGACGGATTGTTTTCAGAGAAAATTTCAATCTTCCAAGAATAATAGCGCCGGATGCCGGAATGCAGATCGATCCAAGATACACGAACGGACGCGTCTAATGCACTCCAGCATCCGTCAAATAATTCCAATTTCCTGAGTTGGGCTCTGCTGAGAGTTGACGCGAACGGCGTCCCGTCGAGTTACATTGAAACCACCGACCGCCGCTGTTTTGACCGACAGCAGTTGACGGAAACCAAGTTTGATCGACAACAATGCCCTCTCGGTGGTTGCCCTTTTGTCGTCCAAAGATAGAGGGATGCGTCGTAAAGCAGAAGGAACAAGTCTACATAATTATTGCATTTATGCAATGTTCCATAGTATTGTCAACAACCTTTGTACAAGATAAACGTTCGTTTTTTGTTTTTCGAAAATGCTTTAATCAGAGACAATCAAATTCGCTATAAACAAAGAAGAAATGAAATAAAAGTGTTAATTCATAGTCAATTCAATTTATATTTAAATTATTATTCAATTCATTTAATTCAAAATGTTATTTCATAGGGAAGAATAGTGAACAAGCAAAGAAAATAAAATATAAAATTCCAAAGATTCACAAGAGAGAAAATAAATTGTCTGAGAGGGCTCAATTTCATGTTTGAAACTAGTAATTTCCAATCTTTTCCATAGTAACACAGCAATTTGTGCAACCGCGTATTTCCCAACACTGCCCCCGGAGGCAAAGGGTTGAGCAAAGGGCAGAGAGACGAGTCTAGCTGTTGGTCGGTGGATCACGAGGATCCATGGATCGTTGTATTCCGGTTCGGGTCGTGGTTGAGGGTTCGATTCCAGGAGTCAAAGTTATTAGGCGTCGGAGCGATACTTTATCGTCTTCTACCTGGCATTACGGTAGAAACCAGTTCCCCGTCGCGTCGGATGACTCACTCGTGGGGCCCCATCGCCATCGGTCGGGTCCAATCTCGGGCCCGGAGCTCGGGCCCTGCAAAATCCTTGCCCATTAGCATATGCCTACTTATCGAATTCATTAAGGTTCCCGCGATAGCCGCGGAAACACGTTGTAGCCTCGATACCTTCGGCCCCGCCCCCTTCGATCAGAGCCTAACCGTTTTTAATAAGCGCCTGCTCGAACGAGAACGCTCGTTTTCAGACGCTAATTGAACTTTTATAGTTATCTCGTTAGTCTCGATTACCCGGGTAGGTTGCCGCTGGTGCTGCTCAGACCGAATCGCAGTGGATCGCAACGTTGTTCGAGTAGCTTGCGAATTTTTCCAGTGGAAAAACTCAATGAAAATCAAAAGATGCGTAGGTAATGTCTATTTAAAAAATTTACTCGCATGGGTAAATATACATCCAATTTTCGTTGACTTAAATATTTTAGTGGACTGCTGGCTTTTATGTAGTTATGTTTTGTGAAAATTTAAAAACAATTGTATACGTCTTTTAATTGCAGTCTTCTTCAATATTTATATTAAAGATGAAAGCATCGGAATTTGCCATGTTTTTATAATAATAAGGTCCACCATTTAATTAGAAATTATGAACAGGAATGTCTTGATTATCGAGAACCAGTTTACCATGCCGATGCGACCGTTTATTATCGATACGTTATTGATACTTAACGATATATCGATAATATCATTAAGACGTTGAGGTACGTGGAACGTGTATCGAAAGATCGGTAACTTTCGAATGGTGACGATATATCGACACATCGATAACAATTCAATATCTTGGACGTGTCGATACATCGCTAGTAATTTAACATTATCGATACATGGTATTGTCGATAACATTTCGACGATACTTCGAAACATTAATAACGGTTTGATATTTTTCATGGCTCGAAAAATCGATAACTTATGAATACTTATGAATACTGACGGTATACCGAAATGTCGAGAACATATTTTGACAGTATTTTCGATACAACGAAACATCGATAATGTTTAAACATTCTCGATACATCGACAAGTGAATAATTTTGAATATTGTCGACGCATCGAGGTGTCCATAACAATTCGATGTAACCAATGTTTATCGGTAACTACATCGACAGTCATATCTCCGCCGTTTAATTGGCAATTCAACGACCAGGTAATACAATTCAGTCGCGCATTTCGTACACGGAATACTGAACACAGAAATGAAATAGATAGTCGCCGGTCTAATACGCAGTCTTTTGTTCGGTCGGTCAAACAGCATAATTTCGCGTAAATGTTTTCGTAATACATACATACATATATAGGGAATACATATGTACATGGCACACATTGATGTTGGCGCGCAGCGATATGCGATAGTCCGATTACTGGGGGGTTGTGTGCTCTGAAATTGTCGTAACGGAGGACGGAGAGGGTGGTTGGTACACGTCGGTATAGGTGGTTGCAGTGTAAAGTTCGCATTGCATGTAATAGTCAGCGAAACGCATACTGCTGCACCCCGTGGCTCAGTGTCTCGGCAGAAATCTGTTTGTATTCGGACACGTGTTCATTTACTAAAACGCCCTATGGCGCATGGCGGATGGCGCATGCCGTAGCGTGGCCTGACTTCGCTTGGCTTCGCTTGGCTTCGCTTGGCTTTGCTTGTTCCAGAATTAGTTTAACAGGTATTGAATTTAAACCGTCAGCTTGAAATTTTCACCCGTCATTTGCGTCCACGCCGAATGGCAGCCCGCATTATTCCACACCGCGCTTGAAACTCCATACATCTGTGTTAACGCGTAACCAGCTCCGACTAATCGATCTGTTGTTTTATGCCAATGTGCTCCTTCCACGAATTCACCGTTTCGCCAATTTATTCTGCTTGCACATTCTGCGGATCAGTTTTTCAATTTTTTTTTTCATGGGCGTAGGGGAATTAAAAGATTTGTTTTCGTGGCGAGCATTTTCATATTAGAATCAACAAATTAGCCATTTTGTAGTATTCTAAGTTTCTGGAATTTGCTGTTTCGCATAAAATATAATTGCTGTGATTAAAAATCAATTTATTTAGAGTCATGAACATCACTCAAATAAATTTGCCTTTTCGAATAGAATAAGATTGCTAAAAGTAAGGAAAAATAAAATTAATTTGTACAAGAGAGGTTAATTAACAATGTAGATTGGCAAGAAATAATATGATTAGGTTTCGAAAGATTAAGTAAGAGGAATTAAAAGAGTCGTGAAAAAAGTGGAACAATTTGTAAAGAATGTTAGAGGGTGTTAAAATGAAATTTTAAATTGAGCGTCACAGCAGATGTTTCGAGGTTGACGACTCGTGTGAAACAGAGTTTAATTTTGCTAGCGATATTTCTCCGTAAAACGCGAAATTACTAGACGTGTAATGCCCTCATGATTTTCATAAATTCACGAGAACAGGACGCCGTAGTGGGTTCCGCGTGTGCTTCGTACGCAGAACCGTGCAATCATTTGTGGAATAGCAAGTAATTATTCCCTGCCTCTTATTTAGACCGTGTGTATAATTTGCTTGCACCTTATAGTTGGATCAGAGCAATTCTTTTCTATTTTCTTACTTTGTGGCTCTTGATCCTGGTTGTGAGTCACTCGTATGTCTGGGATTTTGTTCACTTCTTGGAGCGAATAATGAGGAAAAATGACATAATATAAATAAATAAACAATTGTGTTTCACAAGACAAAATAATATTCGTGTTCACCAGAAATAATAGAATTATCAGGAAGAATTAAGAAATAAAATAAAATAGTTAAAAGAAAGAAGAAATCAAATATAAAATTGTCTAGAATATATAAAAAAAATTGCCAACAATGAAAGAAAAAGACAAAATAATATTTAACCAACCACAAAAATATAAAAAAAATATCAGTAAGGAAACATAAAATTTAATACATAGAAAATCGACGAGGAGTGTATCAGCTATGCAATTATTTCTCATCTAATTAATGAAACGAGTGCACTTGGAGTAAGAGGCGTTTGTGCATCCTCCGGATGAAGCATTTCTTTGTCGAGCAGAATGAAGCAAAGAAAACCGGGCACTCGTTTCCCGTGTGCAACAGATGGCTCTGGTTTCACGGGGAATTAGACGATTTCGATTGAGCAAATCATGACTCAAGGTTCCGTTGCAGTTGCAGTGGCAACTGGGGTCGAACTGCATCGCTGCGCTGTTCAAACGCAGTGGTACCTATTCGTGCTCTGTTGCATCAGCCTCGCGATCGAAGAAACTTCGCGGAACTTCCGACTGAACTCTGCGTACCTACGAAGACTTGCAGCAGTCTTTGCATGCGGATTTCTCTTTGTCGGATCAACTGTAAAATCGTCGAGTGCCATTAGAACTATGCAGACAACTCGAGTTGACGAGCTTGGACGATTCCCTAAGTACACACTCTTGTCCCTTTACTCGTTGAACGTGTTGAAAATTTTTTAATTAATAAAACGATATACAACACATCAGTAGAGAAAAATATATAAGATTGACACGGGATGCAGACCATGCTTGAGTTTCTCCAATTCACAATTGCTCTGCTAAAAAATGCTAAATATTGTATTGCGACGCAGATGTGTAAAAATAATTTCAAAAAATTGTTTCGATCGACGCAGACGAATTTGTTGGAAAAAGATCGAAGGATCGCCAGGCATAAAGCGCTATGGATAATATTCAGTAGTAGAAGGGCTAATATCAGCGGACAGTGGCGCACTATGAATACTGTGAACGTTCACGTGAACGGAACGCAGTTCACCGAGCAATTTTCCGGGTATTCATCGCAGCTCCGGCCGGAATAGGGCTGGGTCAACCAGAGACGGCGATTAATCATAGCGATACAACTGGATTATTGTCCACGCCTTCTTTTAAAGCGATGCAGACTGACCGTGCGTTCCACTGACAGTCAGAACACAGCCAGTGTCTTCGTTAGCACGACATAATACAGAAAAATTCCTCAATAAAAAACCACTCCAACATACCCTACAATCACCTAACTTCTTGATTAATAAAATTCATTAAATTCATATTTTCACACGCTATTTCATAAAGTTCGAAACGAGTGAAAAATTATAAATTATAATTTACAAAGTAAAAGTAAATAATATGAAAGTACAGTTCGTATATTTGGATCGTGATTATCACTTGGAAAATCATTTTTACTTGCCGGATCGATCATTCAATTTGTCACTGGTTTCTTGCTTCCTACAAATTAAATGTTTGAGCGATTGAAATCAACGTCACGGGTCACTATGGCAACGAGGGAAATGGCCACAGAGGTTTCGAGAGTCTACCAGCACTCCCATAAATCCATCAAGCCGAAACTTTCCAGTTTTTCGCGTGTCAAAGTTTCCAGGCGGCGCGCGAGATCCTATCTGTGGAGCTGCCTAAGATAATTAATGAAAAACGAACGTGCCAAGACAGCTCTCGAGATTGTGTGCTCGGCTATGTGTGTGCAGCCGCCCACGCAAATAGCCACTACTGAAAAAATCATTCCGGATTGGCCGCGGCTTGATCGAGCGAAAATTTCCGATAACGTTTTGGAAATACCAGATTATATATGGTTTCTGTAAAACGAATTAAGTTGGACCACGCCTTGTTGCCTATCTCTATACACTTATGAATAGTGGCAGGTTACTTGAATTTTTAAGGCGATCACTGTCTTATTTTATTCTTTACATTCTATATAAATTGTGAGTTTATTTTATTCTTTCAACTCTGTGCAGATTGTAATCTCGTTTTATTCTTTGAATTCCATGTAAACTTTCCAGTAATTCTGATTAATCTTGGTCTTCGATACGCACCCCTTTTTGTATTATACGTTGTTCAATAGAATAGAGAGTTTCGCGTCTTGACTCCACCCCGTTCGCAACTTTTCCCTCGTCGAAACTTCCGAAGTGCCACAATTACAGTACTCTCCCCAGGCTGTCCAATCACCGAGTTTTCCAATAAACCGACTTGATGATTGAATAATCTCTGACTCAAGTGCACGTCGGTGCATTCGGAATTCTGCCGCCGCCGCCACTTCGCGATGCTCTGGCGTGCAACAGTTCCGTGCTGCATAACTGTGTTTCCTTTTCCTGCGAGTTGCTTTTCGCAGATTGTTGTGTCGCTGAATCTTTCATGAGATTATTGGCTCCCTGTTTAGGCTCTTGTTCTGTCTACCATTGTTACCATTGCTTCTCAATCTAATAATGTATATCGAGGAATACGTATTGCTTCAATGTTGATGATAAACAAATAAGAGGAGCTGAACATTCATTCTTATTCTTAGTAATGTGTACGAGTTGCAAACACTAAAACACAGTGTTAATATTCTATAAATATTGTCTCTACTGTAGGTTCGATTTATTCGTTCACTTTATGCACAATAAAAATTATCCAAGATAATAGGAATGCACAATTTATAGTTTATTCCATGCGCCATTTAATACTGTGTTGCCCAAGGTGGTTCTATCGAAATAACTTCAGGAAAGAATTGCAAGCGACGTTAAATAAATATTTAAAAAAAGAAACAATTTATAGCTATAGTTGTTATATATTAGAATTGGTTTGCCGCGATTGTAGTAGACGCGACAAACGACACCATTAAGACGCCTCCACAGAAACATGAAAAATCGCAGGAGAGCCACATTGCCAGGCTTCCTCCGCCATTTATTTTGTCAACGATGCTACCCTGCTAAGACCTTTCGCGAGACCCTTTTAGGAGGACACCGTAGCTGTTTAAAACTCGAAGCACGCTCCTTTGTCCCCTTGCCGTCCTTTCACCGAGAACGTTATCGTGAATCTTGCTTATCAGCGGGTGGGGAGCTAAATTATGACGACCGGCTGACGAATTGTTATCGCGAGAGAGGCGTTGTCTTCGCGAAATGCATCCGTCTTTCTCTCAGCCAATAAATCGCGCGTGTTAACCGTCCATTTACGCCGGCCGCGCTTATGCGGGCTGCGACAAGCTGCAACGGACTGCAGTCAGGCTGCAACCAGGCCTGCATCTTATCTTGGTAACCATTTCAGGACAAGGACTATTCCACGGATATTCTTCACCGGGAATCGCCTCTGAAATCCTGGCTACGGGATTTGCTATATTTTATATCTAAATCCTGTTCGGAACGATCGCGATAGCTGCAGCCTTGTTGGTGTTGCTGTGAACTGGACCGAAAATGCTACAAATTTACTGGGAACGCGCGGGTACTATGCTGATCGCACTGCGGGGATTGTACCTTTGGGGATATCGGCGTCGATCGCTGGAACAATGCTGAAGAACGAGGGTAAGCTTGATATTTGTGAGATGATTACGGGCTTGATATGATTACGTTGGCTCGATGACAATAATTTTGCAAATCGTCACAATTTCTCAGAAGAAGCAGGAACATTATCTTTACCGTATGCCGCATTCTCCAATGCCCATACTGGGTGATCCAATAATGGTGTACTTCCTTGAAAGAAGAGAGAAGACTACTTCTTCGGTCATTTCAAGTAACTGTTTAGACTGGTTCGTGTTTTTGTGAATAATAATTTAAATGAACAAGGAGTCATTCTTCACTCCTTTCAAGGAAGTAAAAGATTTTTGGATCACTCTGTATTGGCAGTGGAGAATGCACAGACGTACAGTAAATAGTTAGAGAAAAGTTTCTTCGTATTTTAATACAGAAATGAATCAAGTTTTTCTCATATTTAATATTCTCATATTTCGGGACAACAAAACAGACTTTTATTTTAAGGAAATCAATGACATGCGCATTTAGTAGGTCCCGTTCGAAATTTTTGATAATCGAGGAATTGAAACCGTGCATTGTATAATTAATTCCTCGAATAGGTAGGCTCTTTGAAATTAAAGATTTCACGATTAACCTAAAGTAACCGTGATCCTGTTGGAAACACGGTAGGCACGAGTTCAGTCTTACCCTGCGCCAACTATCGATTCGAATCGAGGTTTCCCGGAGATTCTCTGGTAACAGAGCCATCAATTAATTCGAGGCTGGACCAACAAAGCCAACGGAGATGCACGAGGAGAAGGTGTGTGTGTCTCAAGGCGAGGTACGGGTTAGGTGTCGTAAGTAGCAAAGTTTGGTGTCCCGTAGGATCGCAGGTGTCATTGATGCGCGAGAAATTTCCTCGCGTTTCCTACGCTGTCACTTATCGAACGTGTAAACTACCTGCCAACCGCGTTTCCACGCGGGGACATCGAAATAACTGATTCCACGATTTCCCGTGGGTCTGTCTGCGATATCTCTTTCTCTTACGCTCTCCCTCTCCGTCTATCTTTCGGAAAACAACCGATAAAGGGTCTCTTTATATTCGCCAGAACAAACCATCGGACGAGCCTTACCACCCTGGTTTTGTCTCCAGTATTTTCCAAATTTATTCAATTTTAGAGATTCGAGGCTTTCACGACCCGGCATCATAGAGTTTTTATTATTAATCGAATTAATTGAAATACAATGTAATTCAATTGCGTAATTGAATTACAATGTAATTAAACTAGCACAACTCTGCCCAATATACCTAGATGTGGGGTTTTCGCACAGTAACGTAAAAGGCCAGATGTTCTACCTTGACACTCTTCAAGAATATGCAGGTAAAATTAATAGTACAAGAATTAATTTGTTAATCTCTTGCGCGAGGAGATTCTAGACCCAACTTGATTTCGGTGTTAATAAACGACTCGTATAAATCGATACATCGACTCCACGCCGGTTATCCTGAAATGGGAGACCACAGAAGTCGTGTTTCTTCGGCGGAGCGCCGCCGTTTGACGGACGCCGTTTCAGATTTCGCGGGACTCCGCTACGCGCTTCGTTGGAAACGCGCGACGATCCGCGATAAACTTGCAACGAAACGATTTATGGACTGCGCGTATCTGGAACGCGAATGCGCGACCATTCTACGACGACGTTCGAGTTGAAAGGCTCCGAGAGGTGATAGCCCGGATAAACACGGTTCTCAATTTATTAGGACACTTTAAATCAACGTTTGATTTCACACTAAATCAACGAGTTCGGAAATGGAGACCGAGTTACTCTGCATTTTATTATTTCCATACATGGTTCTGCAGATTAGTTGATGTTTGCATTAATTGCAAGACACAGGAACTAAATCGAATTTTTTTCGTCTTTTAATTGTCGTATTAAGCTAAACCAGTACACTGATGTCCTTAAGTCCTTTCAGTACGTCCACTGGTTTAAATTGTACATGCCCGTTTTTGTCATAACTACATTAAATCTGCAGTCTAGTGATCGCTATTAAGAAACTGTGCACGCGCGTAAGGCAGTGTACGTTCAAAAGAGTGAACAGTCGAGGATGTGGAAGGTTAGTTCCACTTTCGGAGTCCAGTTTCGACGAATCGAGTGAGCGGAGGACACTAACAATAAGGAGTAAGGCGTCTGCGAGATATTTCTGCCGATAAAGGCAGGATATCCTGTTCAAAAATAGAAAGGCCCGGCGCTACGGGATGGCTTGTGTGACACAGACGCAGAAAGTAGAAGCCACAAAGCCGATATCGTGGGATTCGTGGGTGAGGGCCCACACAAACACACACACACATATTACACACAAACGCGGTATCTCTCGAAAAGGATCACGCTCCTGCCAAGACTCGTTCGCGTGGGTTTTATTCGTTATTGCCGATCGAGCGAGTCCTGCCCACGCACTAGAGAACCGTCTTCCTCTTCTTCTTCCTCCTTCTCTTTCATTTTCGTCTTCGACTTCATCTTCGTCCTGTCTGCCCCCGCAGGTGCGAATCGCAATCAGTTGTGTCCTTTCACTCGAATCTCAAATCGATCGAAGGAGATCGAGGATCCAGACAACAATATATTCTAGAGTTTTTTTTTAAATCTTCTGGTTCCGGTTTTTCAATCGAAAGAATGTTATAAAAATGTTAGTTTCATTTTTTATTATGAATTATTACTTCAAATATTATATTTCTCAGTGTTCCCAATAACTGATCCGTTGATAAAAAAATATCGATCGATTGTTTGAAGCTTGCTGCGGAGAATGAACGTTTTAAAAATCCAATCAGATTTCAGGTGTAGAAAAAATCAAATTTGCCGTGACTGCACACGAAGGGTCGCGAAAGTGTACGAAAATGTTGTACAAGCGCTGCAAATCTGTCGCCGGTGAGATGAAGTTTGAAATTAATACTTGGTGTGTTCCGGGACGAAGCAGAGCTCTCCGCAAGTCAAATAATCTCCCCCTTAACGACTCTGGAATAATAGGACAGGGAAGACGACGACTACTACCCGCGTTATCGGGATATAACCAAATATTCGCACGCGTTATTAGCAAATACGCGGTGCTAACATTTGCCCGAATACTCGCACAATCCCTAGTTAACGTTTACCCACCTCCTTGGATACAGAATCGAGATTCCGACGACGCGGAACCGGCCTTATTTGAATATCACTCTATTTCGGGTCTTTAAACATTGTTCTTCCCCTGGTGGCCCGAACGCGCGCAATTCTCTGCATATTCATGCCGATTTAATGAAAATTAACACTACCGGCAATTGAAATTTTAAAACGAACTTCGGAATCCCTCGTTGGACACGGTGTTCTTTTTCCCCGTGTTCTTTTTCATTTCCATTAGACCAACAATGCAATTTTTCCTTCAATTTTAACCATCTTTTTAATTTACCGCGATTTTATCAATTGGAGCTGGTCGAATATGTTAGAAAAATATTTTTTCTCATTTTTTTAGAGAAAGCTTCAATCAAAGGCTAGATATTTTTGTAATCAGATTGATTCGTGGAAACATTGTTAAATTTAATATTAAACATTCACTTTGAAATGTCACTACACAAAATGTGTAATACGTGTTTAGAAATTTTATAAACACGTTACAAAATAAATGATCATTTTAATTAACATTTGCAAGTGATTTACTCAGAATCAACTTTCATAAACTTTCACCAACTTTGATAAAAAGAAACCACGTGACCAAGCATTAAACAGTGTTCCGCCAAGTGTTACTCCAAACCGAGGATCGATCAAACCGTTAAGCTCGTTACACGGACAGATACTTTGCAGTTCGGTGGAGGGGAGAAAGTAAGGTTCCATTTGGCCGGCTTACAGGGAAAGTTTGTTCTCCGGTCGGTGTATTAGGCCGCGCGCGAATGATTTTTGAAGTCCCTCGGAGCGGCCGAAACAAACAGAATCCCGAAATCTTCGATCCCTCTTGGCAAAAGTTGCAAGCCCCCGCGGAACTGTGTAATTCATGGACTTAAGATTTTCTATCGGCTTAGAAAGTTCGCAGTCCCCGCGAATCCCGGAAACCTTGGCGAAGTTCGCGCACGTGGAGGCCACCGCTGGAGAACTTCGAAAATTGAAAGTTCGCGATTCCGGGGACACTTTTGAAATTTTCAACGGTTCATTTGTTTCGGTGAGCAACGGCGAACCGCCTTCCACTAACTTCCGGCCAGTCTGTAATCTAATTAGGCCCCGCAGCAAGTTACTAGACCCGAGACCGCAAAGATCCTCTGACGAATTTGCGGAAGTTCGGTTCGGGAATGACCCTTTGGATTACCGCCTCTCGAGTGGAAGTGAAGAGGAAGTTCCAAGAATGTGGGAGAAATAAATATTAACCCTGGATCTTTTCAATTTTGCATCTGTAGAGAGCAATTGATTTAGCTTTTAACCTTTCACTGCAGGACTTTTTTTATTTTATTAAAACAACATTCTCAGAAAAAATTAAAATAAATGCACATGGTAAACAATCGAATAATCCTTGGTCAACAATCGAATAATTCAATAACCATTGAAAAACCTCTTATAGCAGTTTTGACCGTATTATTGGGCTAGGCCCTTTATTGGTAAATGATCGGTGAGACCAATCTCTCAGGACCATTTTATAATATGTTGAAAAACGAACTATGGCAATTTCATCGAGTATCCTTCACTATATTCGAACGCGTTCAAAGTGCTCACTATTGATCCATATATAGACAACGCTCGTGGTAGCACACATCCAGTAGAAATCCGTGCTCCAATTCCAGCGTTTCCTTTCGGCCTCGATATTAATAGACTTCCGGTAGGCGAAGCGTCAAAACGCGGCAAAAAATGGCGGGCTGGAGTTAACGCGTACGGGAAGCGTAACGAATCGGGGAATTGGCGAATAGTACGGAACGTTTGGTGCGGCGTGTGTTACGCAACGATCCTCGAATGACTCGGGATCAAGAATGGGAGAAGCCCGAACGGACGAGGCTGTTCGGTCCGGTGTTGAATGAAAATAAAGATAACGCTTCGTCATCGAGAGTGCCTACGCGAATCGGCTACGACGACGGTTCCGAGGACTGGCCGACTATACAGAGAGTCCAAGAGAATACACGTAGAGCGGTGTGTATGTGACAGTGTGACGGCAGTCGCGTTTCAGCGTTTTCGGATTTGCTCGGGGCCGCCCACGCGCCTCGTGCCTTTTATTTCCTGCCGCTTTCCATCGCATCGGAACGGAGCTGAGTGGAGCTGAGAGGAGACGAGAGGAGTGGAGCGAACCTGGTGCGAGAAGGAGAGACAAAAAGCGAGCGTGTACCGTCTATTGACGGCGCTACCCACGCGCTCGCCCGCGCGCCTGCATTCATCGAACATCAACCGAGCACCGGCACAGGTGCGCGTCTCTCCTGGTCCCTGTTTGTTACGGGACAACTTCCCGTTCTGGCTATCGCCTCTCCTCAGCTCCTGGCCTTCCAACTCCGAAGCCACCACAACTTTCCTCCTTCCCGAAATATTTAGGTCTCACATTTTTCGTAGCAGGTTCCCCCGAACCATCTGGGATCATGCGATGATGCTAGCCCAAAATATAAACTACCATTGAATTCGATCGTCAGCCGTAGCCACAATGATTTCGTAGTAATATAATAAGAGTTAACTTTTCTCAGTTACATTACTTTTGAAAAATTCAAGAAGCAACCTTCTGACCATTATTTTTTTTATACAAAAAATCACATTGTATTCTTCAAAGATGGATAAATCTGTCTATAAAGTTTTAAAATAATGTGTACGTTAGAATTGTTTGAAAAAATTCACAAAGATGCAACATTTTCTCATGAATTTAAAAGGACTCTTTATAATAACATAGGTAAAAATCATTATTTTCTATTATATAAAAAGTCAGGTTATATTATTTAAAGATTGAGAAATACATCCAAAAAGTTTCATATCGATACGTCAATTGATCCCAGTTTAAAAAATTCGCAAGCAACAGGTTCGGAACTGAAAGTAGCCTGAAGAAATTGAATTCAGAATCAACAATGAATCGTTGTACGTGATACAGCGAATGGTGATCTTTTCATTGGTTTCGAAGTGTTTTCATCTGGCTAGCAGCGTCAATAAGGAAAGTCAAGAGAGAAATTGGTCGTAGTCGTGCATGCGCGTCTCCGTTCTCAGAGAGTTATTCAGCGAAGGAGCGATTTTTCAACGGGTTCGAACCATGAATGGGCGGTCGGCGCGTAACAGACGAGCCTCTTTTTTTCTCTTTCGTTTTGTGGACGCTTGGCGCCATCCCAGGGCCGCCTCGGCTCTCGATTCTCGATTCTCGGCCCTCGACTCGTCGGTTTTTCTCCTCGAACAAAAAGCCGAAAGACGTTCGAAACGGGATTCGACTTCGCGCGAACGAATCGCACGGTCTCTCTCTTTCTCTCTCCTCTCTTTCCATCCTCGCTGTATCGATCTACACCTCGATTCCCAGGAAACGGCCCAAGATCGTATCCTCGATAACGACCAGCTACATTCTTTCGCCTTGAATCGAAGCAAAAAACGTTTCTTTCTTGCGTTGTTTAACGAGACATCGATAAAGGTGTTCGATACAGCTCTCCGTGACTCTTCGAGAACTTCGTTGGCCAATAATTGAGGAGATCCGAGGATCGAGGGCGTTTCTCGAGATATCACCTCTCGTTTTATTATCCCGATTTTCTGATCTGCGAATCTCGGCACACTGTCTTATCGAAATTATGTACGTTACGCTGTGATAATTTAGTTCCGTACGATTCTACGATCTTCCAGATTATTTTAAATGATGCTAGCGGATAAATAATATGTATAAATAATACACATGGATAAATAATAGACATTCAGTGTTATAGCAAATCCAAAAAGAAGCTTGTAATAGTTTTTGAGATTTTCTCAATTTTACGATTAAAGAGGAGTTTGTGAATTTTTACCAAAGATGCTAATCGACATATTAGTTAGAAACTTTGTGCATTTTATTTGGGTAAACTTTTTATGGGTAAACTCGTGATGAAAGTATTCTAAATGTTAGAATTTGGTTTCGTCTGCGTGTTGCGGTTACCCAGCGGCAGGAGAAGTATTCTGTTTCGCAGAGGATCGATGGCAGCATCCGATCGCGTCGAAATTCCTGACAATGAACGAATAACTTTCGTGCCTAAAATTATCCAGGTCGGATCGATCTAAACTCGAGCCTAACTTCCGACGCGGAGGTTCAGGGGTTCGACGCTGGCTCAGAGCTCGAGTTGCCTGCGTTAAATTTCAAATTGGAGGGAAGCAGAACCGAGACGAGCCGGGACGAGGTGTAAACCCTGCTAATACCTCGTCATTACAATACTCTCGGCGAGTTAATAATTCCGCGGTGAGGCGATGCGACGGACGCAAGACCAGACGGGTTACACGTGTTACACCATTTCGCTACTTTGATGGTTACGATGAATCAACGTCCCACAAACTTTTACCACCACGGAACAAATCCTGGCTATTAGCTGAAGGCTATTACCATTCCGCATACAAAAAATCGTGTTGGCTCTATCTAAGATTGACAAATACACTTGTAAACTTTCGAATCTATATGTCTGTCAGTTTAAACTATTAAATAATATTATTAATAATATTATATATGTATGTATCTATATTTTTGTCAAAACTATTCACAAATATTGCAACATTTTCAGCGAATTATAAGCGAAACTTTGCTTTAAATCATATAATCATAACTTTGGTTTAAACGATTACTTTCATCTTTAAAAAATCGCATTGTATTCTCAAGTAATTGACAAACCCACCCACCAAGTTTCAAATCCCCATGTCCCGAACTTCCTCCTGGAAAAATTCGCGAACATCGCCTAATTTTCCCACTGTCAACAACGGCAGCCCACGAGCTCTGCTCCCCCAAGAAAGATTGCGAGGTGAAGTGTCGAGTGGCTAATTATATGAAATAAAATTAAAGCCAGGAGGGAGAGAGAAAGAGATTCACGCGGCTCTCAACACGCCGCGTAAACGCGTCTCCGTCGGCGTCTACAATTTTCCTGCTCGATCATGGTAATTGCGGGCCGACGACAGGCTAATTTCGAAACGCGGCTCCGTTTCGCGCCGCTAATTCGACCCGACTCGCATTGTCTCCGCGCCCACAAAACGAATAAATATTTACGAGCCGGCTTGTTCGCTCGGATCCGTGCCGGCGAGTTATCTACATTGAAAAGGCACCGTGGGGAGCTCTATTCTTCTTTCGGTAAGAATGCCGTCAGCTGACGCTGCAGTTCCAGTTTTGCTCCGGGCTTCAGTTTGCTCCATGCTCTCTTAACACCGTTCGAATCCCATGGGCCAGTTCGAGAGCTAACCATAGCGGCCACCGAGAATATATTTCATTCTACCGAAAACTCTTTTCACAAATTTCTTTAGCGTATTTTATTCCTGTTGTTTCTAAGGCATGTTCAACATTTTTTCATAAATAAACTACCCCAAGCTTTCCGATTGATTTACTATAATTTCGGATAAGGTCATTTCATTTCTTCTTAAAAATACTAAAAAAATTATTAATCATTTAATAATGTTAGAGAAAGACTCTCTTTAACTATGTACCACAAGTGCTCTGCTTGATTAATGGTAGCTTGGTAAGCAAAAACATTATTTTCTTCAAAGATTGATGAGCTACCCACAAAACATCAAATTGACACGTTCACCGGTACCATTTACAAAAATTCCGGAAAAGTCCCACTACTCTTCAAACGTTACTCAACTATTCGCTTGTACCAAGAGAATAAAAATGAAATCACAAATCATTAACGAACGAACTTTCGGGGTTCTAATCGAGTACAACTCGTTCGAGAATTCTCAAACTCGACGTTAAAGACAGCAGAGACTGTATTCAAGACGAAGCCGACGGCGAAACAAATTCGGAACGAAATCACTGTGTCGAGGGACAACACAGCGCAGCTCGGCAAACTTCTCCGAAAACTTCGCCCGAAACTCCATCGTCGCTTTGTTCAAACTAATGACGGAAAGTGCGTTCCATTGGTCGAGCATGTCTCGACGGGAACGCGATTTTCCCTGGAGGATCCTAGTGGCCGGTATCTGTAAATTGTCCGATAAAGTGACGTCCGGCGTCAGCGTCGGCGTCGCGTTGGGAGCAGGTGAAAAATGAGAAAAGCAAACGGGAACAATTCGATCGCCTCCCCGTCGCGTCGCTTTCCATCTTTCTCTATCTGTGTTTTCTGTTCGAGTTACTTTTGTCTACGGCAGTTGTCGTTGACGGTGCTCGAACCTGAAGTCTCGTTCTCAACTGCTACAAACGGTATCAACTTATCCAGAAACGCAATAAAGTAAACAGATTCAGTAAATATTCATTTTGTTGGACATTTTTTAAGGACTCTTACTCCTGAAGAACGTACTAATTTTTATAACAAACATAGTTTTTAGTCCAATCGTTTATTTCTAGCAATCCACCAGCCTCAACATCCATCCTCATTCATCACACCTATCAAAACCTATTAACATGCATCAACACACATGAATCAGCAATTATCAACTGATATCAACATCTACATTTATCAACCTGCATCAACATACATCAACATCTATGGACAGGTATCAACATCTGTCAATATTCATAAACATTGATCGATATCCATCAATCTCTCTCACTCCCCCTCAATATTAATCAACATCTAACAATATCTATCGTTGCCCATCAGTATGTTCATCAGTGTTTCTATTAGCATCTATTAATTACGAAAGTTGTCTGCACGAATTGAAAAAAATTTTGCGGACATACTTTCAGTATTAAAACAATGTTAACTAATACTTTCACGCTTTCCAGAATATAGAATTTCACCTGGTCGTTTCAGTCGTAACCGCACGATCGACAAGTATAATATAATTCCGAAAGCAGAGAAACTGTGCAGGACACGTGACCGCAAGAATCAAGTTGGCAATTAATTATTCGATGCAACCTCTGTCACGGAAACGAACCGTGTCTCTATCGAACGAGCGGTTGGATCGGTGTAAATCTCGTCTAAAAATTCTGTCAATTGGCGTACCGCCAGCAGGCATAAGGCATTCAGGCAGCGAGGCAACGGGGCAGCTTCCAGCAGCGCGGATATTCCGATAAGATCAGCGGAATCCCTCGATGCTAGATAAGACGCATCAAAACTGGCATTTACGCCGGTGGCCGGCCACCGCGAGATGACAATCAATTACACCGCAGAGCCGCCTCTCTTGGACATACAGGAAATATTTATCGACATAATTAAAAATCAACTGTTGGCTCGGTAACAACCGTTAAGGCGTCTCGGGGGGAATAAATAAACGCGATTACCATTTTATGACGATCCTGATCAGAAATCGCCCCCGGTACGGTTCCCAACGCGCAACGTACAGTAGTCAGTCGGGATCGAGGAGAAAGCTGGATAAAATTCGTGTCTCTGCTAATTATACGTTATTAATTACTATAAATTATTATCATGATAAAAATGAGTAGCTCACTTCTAAAATAGAAAGAACATTTAATGAATATAAAAATTCTGTTGTATTACTTTCATCTAGATAAAATTATTTGTATAAAAATCTCCTAAAAAGATTTCTTAAAAATTAGGTAACGATTTTCACGGAAGTATTATCAGCGACACAAAGATGATAGATAGTATAAATCGGTAGATCTTTATAGATGAAATTTTGGTCGAATCTTTAAATTCATAATGCGACTCGTTCAGTAACGTAAATTATTGAGTGAATATCCGACTCGACATAATCAGAATTATAGAATTAATAATTGATTGCTTACGCGAATTTATTGATTGAGCAATCTATTAAATAAATAAATCAGTTCGCAAGTATAATCGGATCAAAACCGAAATGATTGAATGAGTAATTCCAGTATTTAACATTTTGTGCAGAATGCTTTGCAATAAATATTAAAGCGGGCAACGATACGCGAGTAAGTCTCTGTCAATAAACGCGTTTCATCAAAAATCGGCGTGTGTAGTTTAAATCGCGTGACGTACAATCCGACGATATACAAGTTAATACAGGCACCCGATAATAAACGGCGGACCGGGATCCCCTGAATAATGTTGATGATGTTTTATCGTTATACAGATTTTATGGACGTGTTTCCCTGTCGAGAGGTTTTCAAAACTGAAACTCACCTCTGACGTTCGCTCGATGGAGACGGGCTTCGGGGACGATGTTCACGACAACGATCAACGTTTGGAGCATCAGCGTGCAGAGCATGGTGGTGGCTAAACCGGAAGTGCACCTTGCAATAGTATGTACGCGGCCAGCCAACAGCTCGACGAAACTCCGCCCTTTTCTCCTGCAATAAACACAGAGCAACGATTTTTCAGGTGATTTTCATCTCTTTCAGAGTTATCAGTTATCAAATTTATTGGATACTTTAAGGAAGATTATATTTAATACTATTTATTATTATATATATTTATTGCATGACAAATTCGAATTGCAAACGTTCGAATTTGGCATGCAATAAATATGATATAATTATATTATACAATAAATATAATTTTACTCGCGTATAGAGGGGAACCAAATGAGGTGTTAGGTTAATTTAATAATTAATTATAATAGGTTAAATGGAATAATTTCATATTTGACAATATGGTTGACGAAATAATTCCAAAATACCGTATTTTATTACATGTATTTTCAGTAAATATCTGACCCAATCAATTTTAAAAATATATTAGCACACTGCAGAAGCTTCGTCGAAATTTATATTTGAATAAACATTCACTGGCAGCAATAATAAAATATCCTGTTATATAGGAGACTAGGGGAAACAATATTTATACTTATACATTTACTTATGATTTAATTGAAGCGCCTCGCTCTCTGCGCATATTGTTTAAACATGTTCAAACGATCGTAACAAAAAATTCTTCGTCTCAAGAGAATTGAGCTGTTTCTTCAAGCTTGATCATCCGGCGAAAACACGCGAGACTAAATGGTCGCGTACACGATATTTTCGTATTGTTAAATACCTTGTGTGGCTTGTTACGCGAGGTTTTCATGGTCGGGTAAGTAACGGTCGGTAGTTATGGTAATCGGATTTGGTCGGACCGCGGCGCAGCCCCATGATTGGAGCTGACAACCGTACTGACCCTTTCTCATAGTTTCTCGCCGAATGCTCGGATTTACCGTCTCCTATGATTTACACGTGCTTCCCGGAATTATTATTCTTGGGGCTGTCGCGCCGGTGAAATTCAACGTTAACGAATCGCCCGGGAACCGTCAAAGCTACCGCGGCTACCGTCGACACCGCCTCCGTCTATTGGATACCCGCTATACTAAGAATTACACGAAACGCTCATGTATTTGAATAGTAAATACTCAGCCCCTCGGGCCTGCCAAAATATTCCCTCATTCTCACCGTTTCGCTTCATTGAAACTACCCGCACGAAGAAAAGTGTCACGTGGCGCAAGCAGACTCGTTGGAATAAGACTTCTGCCCTCACTCTAGTAGAGTTGTGCAGAATTACAATGGAATTACTCCAGAATTATAATTACGGAGTAATTGAATTACATGGTAATTCAGTTATATTGTAATTTATAATTTAGATCAGCATTAAATTAAATTACAATGTAATTCGTAATTGCTGAAATGGAGTAGATTATAATTGAATTATAAAATAATTATGAAAAATGATTTATATAGAGGTTGAAGGATTTATATAAACTATTATAAATTCACCTTTGTATAAAACACTTTTGATTGTAAATTATGTGGTCACTAATGATCTAGCTGTTAATGCGAGCACATTAAATTTAATTAAAACTTATTGAAATTTGGACAGCGTCTGTAGGGTCAGCTAGTTTTATATAAAATCGTGGCAATTATCCAATAGAAAGGTACTGCAAGAGAAGTGAAAGAAGGTTGAATTTGATGTGGACGAAATCGTCCCGCTGAAATCCGGCTTCGCCGGTGAGTATCCGTGGCGTTTAGCCTCGGTCGAGTAAGTCGTTGTTTAACGAACAAACGTGGTCGGTATCTGATGCGGCCACTTAGGGACGCGACGCTGGGCCCTGGAATATTTATAAGAGAGGCGCGGGTTTTAAAGGCTCGGCTGTTCGGATTGAGTTGTCGCGCGTGTAATATGCCACACAGGACGAGGACATCGCCGGAGATTAACGACACGAGCACCGCGCGCTCGCCGAGAGCTGATCAGGCGAACGCGCGCGTCCCGAGTCGAGAATCCGGGCTCGCGTGCACGTCGCAAATCGCCAACAATCGCTATCTCTCACCTCGATGTTTCGCCGTTCATTAATAATTTACACCGAGGAGCTTCGTACGCTCCGGAGAAAACATTCTGCGCGCTCCTTTTTTTCACGGACCGGTCGGCTCGTCCCGCGAGAATACGTGACACCAAACTTATTTCGTTTGCTTCCATTTGCTGCCGCGACCACTCTGAAATTACGCGAGTCCGTTCTGTCGAGAAGCTTCGTTTTGGAACAACAATCCTGCATCGGAAGGAACCAGTTAAAAATGTTCGTTGAAAAATTTCATTCCGACATTTTTTATGGTTCAAAAGTTATAGTAAAATGCCAGTTCGAGTCTTGCCCCTTGTCTTTCGGTCGAGTGGAGAATAAAAGGCGCTGGGATAACAAAGGAAATCCCACATTAAGAATGTCAACATTGTTATGCCATTTCGAAGATACTGAATGTGATTAGTCTAATTATTTTCGCGGCGAGACTTGGTCAGACAATCGACTACGCGCGTCGATGTAACAAAACCAATCGGAAACTAACAAACCTAACAGAGATATTTCAGACGTAGAACGTTGGTGGAGAACACTATAATAATAATCGCATTCGCGACCGGCTGTTGGGATTGCACGAGCACACGATTGTAAACTAGAGCCCGTTGCCCGGTCCTCAGTCGTGAACAACGTCCACGGGCCATTTCTATTTCTCAGCTTCCCCCGCGCAATTATCGATACATTATCGGTTTCGCCGTGGGCAATATCCAATTGGTCCCTCTGCCATTTCAAAACAAACGTTTGACCAGAAATTGTATCGTAATTCGCGAATATAATGCCCGGTCGCGAGCGCGGGCTCGCTTCGAGGTCCAGCCTCGATTTTCATTACATTCCCGCTGTTCCATTCACCGATTGAATACGCCCGCCTCCTATTTGCCCGAATCTCCTCTTCAAATCGAACGAGTAACGCCATTTTTCCAGATTTTTCTATCATAGATTGGATAGACGTCTATCGTGCCCTCCGCAACGCCAAATTAATTTCGATCAGTCGCAATCGCTTTGAATTCGACGCATACATTTCGATCTGCCGCCGGTGTCCCGAAATTGCGATTCGTTTCGTTATCCATTTCAACCAGCGATCCAGCAACGAATCTTCACGCATATTTCGACCCCCGTCAATTATTGAAATAATTATTTCGTCGAAGCAAGATCAAAGAAATTCCATTTCCATTCTTTTCAAATATTTTACTACAAATTCTACAGTGCATAAAAATTAGTTTACACATTTTTCACATTCCTTATGAAAAATTCATTTGAGATACGTTTATTACAGATTAATAAACAGATGAATTTCATTGCGAATAATGAAATCCAAATAAAACTAAGATTCTTTCATCGATAATGGTTATTGGCGACGAAATTTTTCGGTTGTTTGAAATAATTGTCAATGTGTTGGCTTTTTCCATTTCCGTAAGAACGGTTATGGTCCCAGGCTATTTTATCGAACAATGCTTCGAACAAACAAGCGAGCAGAACCTAATCGCGTACCAAGATTGATGAAGCAATTAGAAAGCCCATCGACTGGTTAAACGTTTAACTGTACAGGACACGGAAAGAATCGAGGTAATAGGAAATGGAAGGTGGCAGGATCAATTGGAAAAATAACACGTGGGAAGTCGACGATCTGTCGAAGATGGCGACGGCGTATGGTAATTTAACATGCGACTCTGTCTGAGAGAGCAAAATCATTTCCATTCCTACTCAATTATAATTACTGTCTACTTGCTTCATTTCCATATGTTATTTTCTCAGCTGGAACAATTTAATGCTTGAAAGTCGATCAACTATTGGTCTCCCAATTTTTTTTAATGTTGAAATACGTTGAGAATCAAAAATTAAGATGTATATTATGTATATCATATTAATTAATATGTCAATGACCAATTAAGTGTCTCTTTCGACAGACAAGTTTACGAGAAAAATTATATGGAATAGAAAGAATATTGAAATTACATCCAACCCACCAGAAATTATTAAGAAAAAATAGAAATAATGTAGCTTCGGTATCCTGCAATTAATTCAGATATCTTTGCATAAAAATCCGCCACTGATAAGCAATGAACACGAGCTAGCTCTATATTATTAATTCGAGGCACTGTGACACAACTCGATATGTATCGGCGTGTGAATCCTGACGGAGTTAGGTTGCAACGGTTGCGAAAGTGAGACGATTAAAATAGATTAAAAAATGTTCGATTTTTAAATTTCAGTCCAGGCAAAACCGCATTTTAAAGCAACGCGACGCTGAGAAGAAACAGTGCGGCGAGTGAGCGGCACCGGAAACGCGTTCATATGCGAAATGCGAATAAACGTTGTAGCGCGTGGGTAAGCGCGTGCGAAAACGCGTATTATGCTATACATACAGAGTATAACGTACATGCTTCTCTCGAGGGAGAAGGTGCGAACGCGAAATGACCAACGAACTCGTTCGAACGGGATCTACTCCTACGAATACCGTATCCGTATCCGAGGCTCGCCTCCGACTAATTCGCCGATGTTAATTGCAGTTAATTGACAGGCTACCGAGACGCTGTCGCGTTACACCAGACCGGAACGGTATTGTGCAATTAGGATATATGTGGAATGTCGGCCGGAAACTTTCCAACCTCTCCTCCCCTCCTCCAACAATGTTTATCATTAAACATATTAAGAAAGAAAATAATATTCTAATCTTTTCAATCAGTCTTTTCTCTATTTATTAAATTTTGTACACCCTTTAAATCCTAAGGTGTGCAAAAATTAAATGAACAGAGGTAAAACTGGCTGAGTGGAAAACTGGAATGCAATGAAAATTCATTTTCTTTTTTAACATGTTTGGTGGGTTGAAATTCGAAATGCTACGAATGTTTTTACTGTTTTAAATTATATCTACTCGTTGTTGTCATAATTATTGCACTACCTGTAGACTGGACAATTTGCGCAATTTGAAAATTAATGAATAAACAAAATAGTGAAATTCGATCGTCGTCGATGATACCGACAAGAATCGTGAAAATCGTGAGAACCGATGACGCATCGTGCGCAGTATGCAGGTTGCACAGTGAGCGCATCCCTCGCGTGTGTCGGCCGGTAAAAAGAACGTGAGCAACCTAACCATTTTCATTCAGGGCCGTCCGGGGCTCGTTTCTCGGTGCATAATAAAGATGTCCGGCGAAGATGAACGCGGGACTTTAATTAATATCGATGAAACGCAAGAAGAGGACGCGGTCACAGGGCTGCTGCACCGTTGTTGCAGCGAGACGCGGTGCACAACGGTGCGCAACGGTGCAACGATGCATCGGTGCATCGGTGTATCGGTGCTCGGGGCGATGATAATGAAGCCACTCCGGCGTCGGACTACAATCGCGATTCCGCACTTTATAATCCTCCTTTCAACGAGCTCGATCAACTTCTTCGCATGCTGCGATTTCTCCTGCAATTTTTTTTCTCTTTTCTCCTCTCTTTCCGTTTATCCTTTTTCCCTTTCTCTTGGTTTTTAATCCTCGCATCGCGCACGGTCGTTCTTCACCAGCGTTTTCCCGGTTCTGCCACCGCTGTCACGACTTCCGCCCTCTCCCCACTTCATCCCCTCCGGCTACTCGTACTTCGCTGGGAACGGACTTCAAATTCATTTACACGAGAGGAATTTGCATTGCGGCTCGGAGAAGCGGACCACTGTGGTCACTCTCACCGAAAATGTGCGGAAATTCGGTTGTATGTTGTTCGCACGAGGTAGACTAGTGTTGCGGTTTTTACTTGAATCTGTACAACTTGACTTTTTCGAATACTCTTCTAGTGGAACCGAAAACCACCCTTGTACAAGATGTCTCATTTTAGAGACTAAATTTTCGAGTTTCAGCAAACATTATCAAATTCTAGTGGAGTCAAAAATTCCAGAATTTTGCACTACTCTTCAAGCTTATAGAAAAACGTCTTATAAATGTCCTGCCATAATTAAAAAGGAAATAAAAGAACTCATTCGCTGAGAACGATTGAAAACTATTTCGTTTGCTGTCATTGGTTTATGATATATACAAGGAAGTTATTAATGGAAGTTATTATACAAGGAATATTTGGCGCAGCCTATACATCAGTTTCAGCTTACTAGAATCATTAAAGGGAGAAAGAAAATGATTTTAATATACATTTAAAAATTTGGTTTCTGTCCAGGATTTTTCGGTGAGTTTCGCCACCGTACTCTGTCGCGAGCATTATGTCTGGAGGGGTCGAGAGCTATGGCGTTTGACCGGGGTCCCAAGGAGTGCATCTCGATAGCAGTATACGGGGGCGACCGTGTTGTCAGGTAAATATTCAGGTGTGATTTATGCGAGGTATGCGGGCACGAAGAGCGCTGGGCGACGCTTAGTGTTTGAAGCTTGACGCGCGACGGCCGAGGCGCCGCCGCTGCCAGCCACGACTCATTGTTTCTCCCGTGATGGATCGAAGTGGAACAGAGTTGTTATTTACGTTTTCAAATTAATCACGACCACTCGCTGTCTCGTTCGTCCCTGGTACCCGGAATGTCGTGACGCCCCTTTTCGTCGGGGATGTGCCGCGCCTCTTCTTTCTTCCACAAAAAGATACTCCGCGCTGTGCAAACACGACTACCATTGACTTTCGGTGCGACATACAGCCAGTCTCATAATTCATGGCAGACGCTTTAAATCAGAATAATAGTTTTCCGGTCAAGCTGCATGGATTCGTTTACTGTAAACTTTGGAAAAAGTCCGTTTAATCTGAGTAAGAAAAGAAAGATTAAAAAAGTGGTACAAAGAGGGACTATGTCCTTTTGGAATTCTAAATAAACATAATTTTCCTAAAATTTTCTATAAGAGTGTCCGAAAAATGTACTAAATCGATCATAAGAGATACAAGTTAGATAAACATGTACCTCTTCTTTCAAACATTTTAATAAGTAGAGAATAAGATAACAATATTCTTCAATTCTTCCAAAAAATTGATTTATCCTGATTTAAAATGTATGCCATTAATATAATGAAACTGACTGCATATACTTCCATGCAAATAAGAAAGCGATGCATGCCATTGTTAATTTCTGCTAAATATATATATAATGCATGTCAAAATGCATAGGGAGAAATTTCTATGAAAATGTGGTATGCAGTAAATTCGAATGTTTATAAGTGCATCTACGTAAATGAATCTACTTCGTTTTGTCTTCAGCAGTCTGCCGTGCAATTTCCCGTGGAACGCCAAGGGAGAGAGAGAGAGAGAGAGAGAAGATGGAGAAAGAGAAACGGTAATGGTTTTGCAAATTCGTGAGCAGCGAATTTCGGGGGCCGGAATTATTTTCGGAGCAGAAGCGTTATTCTCGTCGGTAAGTGGTTCGTTCTCGCGGCTAGCTCGATCACCCATTAAGATATAACGCACGAAATTCGCATGTATAATTTATGCGATGTTTATCGCGCTTACGTAGACAATTATTTCAAGCAGTGAGCACGTTAGCCGGAAACGTAACGAAACGAATTTTCTGCGCCGTGTTTACTGCTTCCCGGTCACTTCGACACCTCTCCCCCGCTTCTCTCCTCCGCTCCCACCACCCCTTCCTCGCAGGGAACGATAATTAATCAATTTACCGGTGCACTCCTTTTCTCTATTAACACGTCATGCATTTTAAATGACTCCGGTGTGGTACGTGCCTCGGGCTCCGTGCCATTTTTCCCGCGGAACCGTTTAAACGCAGTTTCTTTTGCAACGGATCCAGATGCCACTCGCGAAACAAATGTCCCCGCGAATCATTTAAATGCGGACGAGCTCGCTGGATTTTCCTCCGCGAAGAAAGCTAATTTCTCCGTGATGGCGGTCAACCGTACTGTGACGTATTTTACGCTATTTGCTTCGCGCTCGCAGCTCATTTTATTTCAACAAAATAAACACGGGACTGCATACGAAATGACAGTTTCGCCTGGAATAAAATTTATCGAGTGGAAGTTCATTTCCGCGTTGAGTTATTTGTTTTAAACATCGTATATTTATACTTGTCACAACGATATAGCGATAAATTAGAACATCGTGTGATTTGTTGTCCAACGTAACAATCTAACTGTTAGATTGCAAATTTTCTACAACGTTCAAATGTTCAAATGTGAATTCATAATTATCCAAGAAGCCTATAACGATGTTTCTGTTTGTTAATAAAACCACGCAAAAATGTTTAACGATCTTGTGCAAGTATCAGCGAGCTGGATAAATTTGTGTTATAAGCGTCGCTTGACTCATTCGATATTTATTGCGAATTATGAGAGTTGGATTACGACTAATTTACAGGTAACGGTAGCGATTTATTATTTCTGAGAAACACACCGGCGAGTCTGCTCGATCGAACCCGTCGGAGTCTCAATTAGAACATTATTGGCTATAAAATAACGTTTTAACGGCAGCCGCAGTCGGTCGTCGCCGCTCGGAGAACGTTAAAACTTCAGCCAGCAGAGGAAAGAGACTTGGGGCCACTTGAAAAACCATTCCGTAAATGTTTAAAGCGTTGTAAAAGTCTAGAAGAAAGTTTGTACTGCTAATTAGAAGAGCCGATAGCGATCGAGGACACGAGAGAAAATCGTCGGAGGGATGGTACCGCGTTACAACGGGTAACGATAATCTCGAAACAAGTATACAGTATGTTCCGGGGTATTACGGGATGTTCAAAAGTCCCATCTTAACGATGAAATAATTGCTTAAGGTTCCCTCTTATATTCGGATCCGGGCACTGGTCGTTAACTGCGCCCCGTGATTCGTTCTACACGGATTTGATATGCAACTCGACTCGCGGTTGACGAGGACCGCCCCTGTCCGACTCGCTTTCACGTTGTTATTACCGTGTAACAGCGTAACGACGCGAGGAAAGCGTCCCGTTCGCGTCGATTAGTCCGACGGGATACGATAATTAACGGGTTCTTCCGCCGAACAAGACATTAACCTATTTAACGGACGAAATCGGCTCTGGCAGCGTCCGAAGATTTATCTCGGCGACGGTCACTCGTGGCCGTATCCGTCGCCACGGGAGAAAAATCATTCTGGCCAACATCGAGAGAATAACAGGCGACTGCACTGGAGCTAATAGGAGGGAAATGGTGCAATTGGAAATTCCTGTAATGGTGGGTGACCATTAGCACAGACCGGAAAAAAATCATGCAATTGAAACTTTTAATGATGACCACTAATAATCATTCAGGATAATCGGCGCAAAAATTCTGTTTCAACGAGATCTCACCAACTGCATCAGCAAGAGAAAAGTCATGAAATTGAATATTACATTGATACCAGTGGACTAGATTATTTGAATGTCGGCCCCCGGTGACCGTCACTGTACAAACAATACAAGAATCATATATGACATCAGGGTGTTTCAAAATTCCTTCAACATCCGGAAAATTATTAACGAAAAACCCAACCTAATCCAAACTGGTGGAATCCAGGCTGGTGGAGTGAGGTCGGAGTCGCAGTGGGAACGTGTAATGGAGTAGGGAGCGCGCAGAGTGGGGATCGCTGTACGCGATGACATACTACCAAACGTCGCACGGCGAGGGCCAAACGGGAATATTTGAAAATATTGTTTATATCCTAAACGCACAGTCTTTATAAAAAATTTTTATGTTTGAATATTGCAAATTTCAAGTCTCTAGCTCATCGGGAAGTGGTTGAAAATTCGATTTCAAGATTTGACGCATACAACAACTCCGCAAGCTAATATAATGCATAAAATACGCACTCTACTCGTCATTGTACGAATGTCGACCGTTGTCGACCACCGGTGACCGTCACACGTCGTGTATCCCTGAACGAAGGAAGAAGAATTTTACCGGAGAGAAATATAAGCGTAAGGAGACTGTAAAATCATGCACGAATAGTTCGCCGTACGTTCCATCGTCATTTCGTTGCATCTGTTCGCTGGTCCGAAGATTTATGGAAGTTCGACGAGCCAGAACAAACTCGGCGAACGCTTTAACTTTTGCGCGAAGTTCGTTCGAGGGCGTCCGTACTCCAATTAACGTTCCGGGTTTCGAGTTGAGGAGTCTTGCGAACGCATTCCGGCTGCATCGAAGAATTCCAGGCATCTCGGACTTTGGGATACACCGACGCGAGTATCGTTTTCTCGTAATAATTTCGCAATGTTTAAGCGTGCAACTCCGGACGTGAGACCACCGGTAATTGCCCCGTGGGCCATCAGTACGACTCCGGCGAGAGCAATGAAGCGACGGCTTGATAATAACGTGTTGATTATGCGTTTATTGTGCGCTTGGTAATACTTCACCCCTGGCCCTGCCACTTCTTTATGGCTGTTTCATAGCTGAGAGAACTTTTACCGTGCTGATGACGGAAATGGGTAGATGCAATTTAAAACAATTAACAGATTCGTTGATTTCAAGAATGTTAACATAATTATTCACCAGGGAAACAAATGTTAGCTTCTGCAACTTGTAATTGGTGCGCAAACATTTGACTTTGCATAACGATCCGATTTTCTTGGGAAAAAGGGGTTGCTAAATTTATTATAAATATTGGTGTTTATTGCGAAAGGGATTAAATATATTTATAAATATATATTTATAATTAAATATATTTAATTATAAATGAGTAATTAATAAGTAGATGAGTGGAGTTTTGTTCGGCTCTAATAGAAATGAATAATTACGGAGAGGGTGGTCTAAAAGTCGTCGGACAATTTTTAACAAATTTGCAATCTCCTCGGAACGAAAAGGTACGTTTACTTTGTGGTTATTTAAAATGGTGGAATGAGCAGAGGTACGATGTTCAGAGGATTCCGCACCTTCGTCCGACAGTGTCCTCCTGCACGTTTGAAAAGTAGGTTACTCTGCTTGTGATAAAATGTTATAGCCGCGTAGGTAATTGTAAGGGAGAGGAACGCTGGTAGCGAATCGCGTTAAGCGGTCGATTAGAAAATTCACTCGCGGAATTAATTGGCCTCCGTTCGCCGTTCGAAGTGCGGATGGAGGAGGGGTACGGGTTGCGTCGGCAATTGCAAATGGATCTATAAAAGCGTAAACGTTTGACGTTTAATCGTAATGGCGGATATCGAGGGGAACGGGCGAGAGCACGACATGACAGTCGGATGGGTGCGCGTCGCTCGTTAAACACGGAGCACGATGATTATTGGGCGTGCACGTCTTGTCATAAGCCGTCCTTTTCCCCCGGTACGATGCGAAACAGAACAGAGACGATTTCCGAGCGATCAGAAAGCAAGAGAGTTACTCTGTCGGTGGTCTGTTACTCCCGGTGTTCTCACGTTACAGCTTCGAAGAATGTCGTTAACTTCGCGTTCTCGAAACCGATCGGAACACCGGGGACTTACCGAACTGATCGGGAACACGTGTCGTCGTCCTCGTGGACAAAGCTCGCTACTCTTTCTGCGTTTCGCGACCGTCGTAAATTCGTTTAAGAGTTTCAGGCATCGTTAATAGGATGCCTGTGTGGAGAGTTAATGTCTCGACTCGATCGACTGGCTTCTCGATATTTCTTTCGCTCGGAAATGGCTTTGCCGAGCCGAGTGGATCGATCATTCATTCAGCTGTATGTTATTCTGCGAGTAAACGAGTTCTTCTATTTTGTTTCGATATAGATATCATCGGGGACCTATTAAATTTATCACAGACGATGAGATTTGTTAGGGATAATAGCAAATTGTTCAGCAAACTATGATGACATCTGTCGTACAACATAAGCAAGTACATGTAAAAACAATGATAATCTTTTCGTTAAAGTATTTATTTGTTTCACGCTTTTCGAATTTTTTCACGGCCAGGATTTTTCACAAAAAGATTTGAAAAATTCTATAAGATGTGTCACAGTAGGCGTATGTGCTTCATTAAAAAAAATAAATGTCTACCAGCAGTTTCGTGGAGTAAATTGAGTAGAAATCTAACAGAGGGTTGAAATTTGATGTAGAACGTTTTCCCTGTTCACGATCGAAGGATTTCCACTGAGGAAAATTATAGAGTTACGTAAAACTATGGCACGCTGTGTGGTATGGTGTAAAGAGGATAGGAGGAGGTTCGACGGTATTTTCGAGTGCAAAGAGTGATAATTGAAACGTCTATCCGTAACGGATCAATTACTTTCTTCCCTTGAATGGCGAGCTCGTTAACCCCTTGTCCACCCGTAGCCAGTCCCACGGTCCTTTGCGTAATTCTCGGGTAACGAGGCAATTTTGTCCTCTAATTACTAAATAAGCAACCAGGCAACAGAGAGGCGAGTGTCGACGCGACGGCAGGTGCTCCCGACGAGATTAATCCGGCGCACGCGGCGCGCCGAAGACTGATCTACCTTCCACAAAAGAATATTCATGATCTTTCATCTATCGATCGGTTTCTTAGTAAACGCTTGCAAATTAATGGGAACCAACATTTCCCATTTAAACACCTGCTTCTCACTTTGTAGTATTAGCATTAAAATCCTTCTAAACTTTTAGAATTAAGTACAGCGTGACTATAATGTATAAAAGTATTGAAATTATTCAAATGTGCGGCTACACGAATTTTATTAACACAAAGTACCGTATGAAAATTTCGAAATTAATTCCTTGTACTACACACTGTAAATTTCATTTATACTAACTCGCATTAATGTATTTTACGCTACACACGGTAATTCTACATTTACGTAGAACATTGCACGAAAATTTCGAAATTAATGCAGTCTGCCGTATCGCATTATCCTTTACTTGTCCACTGTCACTAGCGCACCGATGCCTGGGACTTTTCCGATTAATTGTTGCGCTGCGTTCAACAAACCGAATTTAAATGAATAACTATGGACCGGGCACGAGCATCGCTAAAACGGTCGAATTAGATAATTCGGAGCCGTAGAAACACTGTGCCAACCAGAGAGAGAGAGAGGGAGAGAGAGAAATTATTAACGTGACGAGGTTCGCCAAGCGAGCAGCACAATCGAGAGAAGTTCGTTTACAAGGTGCGAAGCCTCGTGTGTTCGTATACCTACAATAATTTCGCGCTGTCCGACGGTTGCGAATGATTTAAATAACAATGTGCTTTCACGTTCGTATAATAGCCGATCATTTTGAGTATCCGCATCTCGCCGAATCCGATTAATAATATTTTATATGGGTTATACGCGCCTAACAATAGCAATTACGCTGGAGTGCTGTTTCATTGGGGCCGAGGATAATTATGATTTACTCCCGGTAAAATTACGGTAAATACGATTTACGGGGCGAGCTTCCGTCCAGTTTTCAACGGGACAATTCAATCCGATCTCGATGCGTGCTCGCCCGATATCCTGGCCAAAGGATCTCCGAAGGATCCTCTGAACTCACGGTAAAAACATTTCCACACTTCACTGCAAAGGAATGAAGTTATTTCATCCGTGGTTTCGAAATTTCGTCACGTTTTCTTCTGGAATATTGTTCGAAGAGTTTCCAGCTGTATCCACATAATTTTTAATAATTATGGAGAATATTGGTAATTATTAAAGATATATTTGCATGATATTTTTCAATAATCGTTGAGAAATTAACGCGGATGAACTTTCAGCTAATGCTGTATTTTCTATGATAATTTATTCTTATTAATTTTTAATAATTATTCGGGAAATTGCTGCACGTTTCATTATAGAATTTTATTCGACAGATTTCCATTTACGTCTACATTTACCAACGCCAGTTTTAATTATAATTTTCCATAATTATTGCAGAAATTGGATATTTCAGCTACTGATATATTATCTGATTGCACTTTTAATTAAAATCTTCATTGACTTTTACAATCTACGGAGACTACATCTATTTTGTCCTCTACACCCAAAACATGTTTATTATCTCGCAAATGCATGAAATCCACAGTCTACAATTCAACACACTCGACAGCTTCTAGGTCAGTGCGTGTACAATACATACCCATGAATCGCGTGGTCCAGATATCAACACGTGGTCCTTCACAGTTTGTTCCGTCGCGTTTCACAACAATAACCCCGAAACACCTGCGCGCGCGTTCTTCAGAGAAACGGTCCCGCGGATGCAACACCGGCGGAGTACAACAAACAACAGGCGCACACGCGTGTCCCGGTGGGCCTGTACAGCTCTCCTCTCCTCTCCTCCACTCTCTCTCTCTCTCTCTCTCTCTGAATCTCAGTCCCTGGTGTCCGCAGTACGGGTGTCGAGCCCGCACGGGTTCATCGCCGAAACGGTCTCCGCTTTTTCGCCGGAAGCCCGGCTTCCCTTGATCTGGATCGGCCACAAAACTGAACGTAGCCGGGAGAGGGGGGACCCGGGCCCGGGCCCGTTTCCTCTCGTGGGGGAGGGTCCTACTCCTGTAGGAGTGGGGGGGTAGTCGCGCTTGGGCCCACCGCGACGTCCACCGGCGGAGGGGAGAGCTGGTGAAGTGGGGGAAGCGCGGGGACACTGGGGTGGGAAACTCGGAAGCACGTCTAGGGGAAAACCGTCGTCGGTTCGGGAAAAAAGGGGGAGAGCGATCGGTGTCCTGGAGGGTCGGAGAGGGGCCCGCGAAGAGGATCGTCGGGAGTGGGGGCCGGGGCCGGGCCGGGGAGAGGGGGAAGTGAGAAATGACGGAACATGGATGACGAGGCCGCGGAGAAGAAGTCGTGGGCACGATTGCCGTCACAACACTAGCTGCCCGGCACGATCCTCCTCTCTGACTTGTTCCCTCGGCTTGCCCTCTCCTCTGAGGTCCGTCCAACGAGAGTCAGTGTGAGTTCCGTCTCTTTTTCTAACTGTCTTTGTAACTTCGATTCCGTCGCACTCGAGCGAATGCATTTGTTTACCTTTACTGACTCGATTCCTTCGACTATTGTCGTCCCTCTTTCTCTCTCTCTCCAGTTCACCGAGACTGCGATTCGCGACCTCTTCGATGCGCGAGCGTGAACGAGATTATGCGATTCTGGCCTCCGCTTGCCTCTCTTTTCCGCCTTCTCTCCGGTATACTGATCTCGGTGGTTCCCTCCTACCTTGCACGGACGCAAAAGCACGCCGGAGAGCCGAGACAGGGCAATCTACTAGGTAAGACTAGTTCCTCCAGTCGTGGACCCGTTTTCTGTGCGGCCACTCTCCCTCCAGCGTTCTGCGGTCTTTTTCACTCGTCTCGCCCCTGAGGAAACAGAGAACGATGCGGAGCAAGAGGGAAAGAGAGGCAGCCTGGCTCTTTGATAGCTGGTGTGAGTTTCTGCGGTTTCTGTTCGACGAACTGATCTTTCGGTGTGTTGAACAGCCGCCTCCTCGATCATTCTGCTTTTGAATTGCCTTAACGTGGCGCCTCCTGCGAAAGGAGTTGCCTCGTCTTTGTCGGCGGCTTTTCGGCAGTCGAGACTGTCTCGCTTTTGAGAAGAATTGTGGTTTGAAGAAAATTAATTTTTTCAGTTTAATGGTGGAGGAGTTAGTGAGTATTTCATCTACTAATATTTGCTTAACTTTATTTTGAGAGTATAGTATTTATTTATCTTGAGTCGTGGTTTGAAAAATGATTATTTTTATGGTTCACTTCTGAGATATTTTATGCCATTTCGATTGTACGAGCTTTTTGGAGCATGGTATACAGTGGTATGGAAAATGGGCAGTTTTTTTTTCTCGGAACTATCCAACCCATTCACAATTTTATTTAATGCCATTTCGATTGTACAATGTGTATCTTTTGGAGCATGACACACGGTGGTTTGGAAAATGGAAACTGGTGGTAGTTGTTGAGTGTTTTTACTTTGATGCCGTTGTGTTTTTCCAGAACGTTTAACCCATTCACATATCTGTATTTGTTTAGTGGTATTTTTATGTCATTTAAAATCGTAACCCGTGTTAGAAATCAATGTTTTTGAGTATGACGCTGCTGCGAAGCCATTCGCATTTGTGTAGTACAAAAATATTTTTAGTCGGACGAAATGTTCGGCTTCTGGCGCTAAAATAGCTTCGAGTGCACAAGGCTAATATAGTTTCGATCGTATAACACGTCCTGATTTAGCCAAGTAGTTGTTTTGTTCAACATTGGTTCCGATTTCAAAACTGTTCCCATTTTTCAAAGCCATTTAAACGTCCCCTTTCCCAATTGGATATAGTTGAATTGAGGATTACAAATTAAATTATACTTTATAATAAATTAAATATAGTAAATTTAATTATACTTTAAACTTCAACAAGCATAGACAAAATTAAAAGTGATGACTTTTGCAAGCCACAAATTCGCGAGGGCAAAATAATGAATAATGACTCGAAAGAGGCTAATACGATTCTCCGCGGAGAGATAAGATCCTGCGAGGTTGGAATTGAATGGAGATGCGATAAGAACCGAAGAGTTTTTGGTGAACTAACTTTTCGGGGAGCTAGATAACTCATTATCTAGAAAGGATCAAGCGAGCCTGGGCAACAGAGGCAAAATAAGAAAGGCATTAAAGTGGTCTTGGGAACTCGGTGACAAAATCTTTCGAGGAAGAATAGCCGGTGGATTCGAATAGTTTTTTTAGATCATCGTATTCCTCTCTCGTGATTCACAATAACTTCACAGTGAGTCAGTCTCTGAAAACATGAGCATTCAGAAATCTTTGAAAATCTCTACCCAAATTAATACTTAACTGTTCACCATTTTATATAAATAGAGAAATCCGTAACGCAAGAAGGAAAATTTACAATTGTCCAGCTGACCTTTTTTAAAAGGACAGGAATCATTAAGTAGATTCGTGATGATTCGTAATTTCAATTTCTCTGAAATTTAATTATTTTCATCATTCACGAAAGTGACATTTAGAAACAGTGTATATTCACTGAATATAAAAAGATTGATATTTTTATGATCAGCTAATTGCAAGCTGTAGTTCCGCACTGCAGTGCAGCGGCGCGAAGAATATAAATCGCCGGCAGGAATTTTCATGCGTGGCTCGCAGCGTTTACACCGTCGCGACACAAGTCCGCAAAAAGAGCTTCTAAAACGCATAATCGCACGGCTACAATTAATTCTGTCGCAACGAGCATTTTTCTCGAGCAGCTCGGGCGCGAAGAAAATTGCTTTACATCGTTTCTATCGAGCGACGTCGACGCTTCTATGATCGCAGTGGCGTGTCACGGGATTCCTGAAATAAGCGATTATGCTAGCGAGCAACATTCCGATCAGCGATCACGATAGTGAGCTGTGATTCGTGCATATTTCTATCAAAAATAGCGAAATAATGCCGATCGTAAAAAATCACAGTATAGTGACAATTTGTAAATATTTCCAAGGTTAAAAAGTATATTTACATATTTTTCCCGTGTCTATGATTAGAAATGACAGTAAACCACCATTTTATAAATGTTTCCGAGGACAAAACAACTATTCGAGCTAACTATACGAAAAAGAAGAAATCGGTACTCCGTTTCAATTGTTTAAAATTAATTTCTGAACACATAGTTTGACCGAGTTCGCCGCAAGAAAGGGAGGGTCCTTCTTCGAAAAAAAGATCGATCGATCGAACGCGACGTTTGCAAATGGATCGGACAGATGGCGTCCAGTGAAAAAATCGGACAACCGTCTGGCTCTGGTTACCGTACTCGTAAGTATTTTACAGTCGATTGATTACTATCGAGCATTGGATCGAGGGCTGAATGCATCATGGCGGATACGGTCCGGCGGACTCAATCAAACCTACACCGACCGGTTGGAAGTTAATTCGACGTTATGGCCGATCGTTTGTCATACAAGGGAGAACGAATCTTACCGAGCAGCCGCCACCGCGTCGCGGCTTTTCGTCGAGTCGATTTGATTCGAACGGAAACGACGTCGATCTCGATTCTCGATATTGAGTGGGTGGTCTTGGCGCCATTTTGCTTTTATTCGGTCGCTCGCCGGCGACATTGAGAAACTGAATTTTCCTGATGAAAGAAAGACTTTTCTTCTCTGATTTCGCCTTGCGCTATTGCCTTTGGGGAATGAGACCAAGCGAATCTCCTCTGTTCGACACACGTCTATTATCGAAGATTTTACTACCGTTTTCATGTGTTGAAACGCTCCAAAAAATTTTCTATACTAACCGCAGGGTCGTAGACAGGTGTATGCGAAAGGTATAGACGGTGGAGTGTTCAGCTTCTTCTGAATGAATTCCAAACGATGCCATTTGTGAAGATGAAAGGGTTAACATAACACAAGAACAGCAACATAAATAATTGTATTAATATAATAATAAATTTGTGAATTGTATTACAATTTATATTACATTTTCGATCGAGATTTAATTTTATTTATCAGTTGACACTATTAGAATTCTCTCACACAAAATAGTCTCTAGCAAAGATAAGTAACAGAAAACTTTTTCTTTTAAAATGTAGAACAAAAAAAAACCACAAATTTAGATTGTATAATATTTTAGGAATATATGAAGGAGTGGTCAAGAATTATTTGAAAATTTCTATAAAATTGCATGGACCTAGGTATGTAACTTGCACACGAATAGCAGGTGAAGGAAGTAAAAATATGGTTGGAGGGTTAGTGTGATTTGATGAGCGGTTCGGACGGATCTAGATACATTCCAAGAGGTTAAAATATAGATTGTGCAGTAGGTTGATATTGTCATCGCGCGATTTGAAGTATACGTGCGCATAATAAACGGTGCTCCAGTTGATCTTGCACAGCTGCTATAGTTGCTGCAGCAGCCGAAGGTCGTAGCGAACCGATTCGAAAATCCACGGATGCCCGACCCACGCGAATAAGCTCGTGGGCCGTCTGAATAGCTACCAGGTGCTCGTTATCACGAAACCAGCGAGTCTGTCCGTGGCCGTTCATCTTCCGCGGTTAATTAACGTTTCGTTGCTCGCGTCTTCTCATGAAATTCGCGTGAAACCGTCTCGGCCATGAAGGCAACGATTTTACGTCGCTAAAGCGATTTGCTTGGTTCGCTCCTCTTTGATTCGCTCCTCCTTTCGTACGAACGCGTAAAGGAGCTTCCTCATTGAACCATGGAATAATTATACTCGAAGGATCAAATTTAACAGTTAGGTTTTCATTAAAAAAAAGTTCTGTTCAAGTTTGATAATGACAAAAAGTTCGTCTTAGATAATTAATTTTGAGAAAACATATACTCGTACACGTACAATCATACAGTTAGTATAAAAATTTTTGTTGGAGCATTTGGACGAATACAAAATGACAGAATAATATTTTTTTAGTCCCTTTGTTCGTCTTAGTTTTTCTCTTTATTTTTCTTTCACGCTTTCTCATTCTTCTCTTTCGCTCTCACCTTTGCTGTCCGTCGAATTTCGTTCCCGTTTGTTTTTCCCGAGAATCGTTTTGCTCGTTAGCCGTTGCATGCGCGGCCGCGCAACGACTATAAATCTTTTCTCGCGTTCTCCTCCTGCTCGTCTTTATTCGCGCATAGACGTGCATGGTACACGCGAATAAACTCGCGAAGATTCTCAAGCTACTCCGCCTCGAATAGACGATAAATAGTTTCCTCGGAGCTGGTGGATACTCTCTCGCATTTCCATCGAGAGAACACCGAGAGTCACTCCCTCGACGAGTTCATAAACTTCACCGAACGATCAATTGTCTCTCGATCTTGAGTCGAGCCGCGGCCGTTTCACGGATTAACATAAATTTTGCAACGGGTCGTTATTGTCGTCCACGATTGCCTCTCACCTTCCTCATCCGCGATCCTATTCTCGCCAGAGAACTGTGGCTGTTCAAAACGCGCTTATAAAGAACCACCACTTCTAAACCTGTGCGAAAGATTCCATTTTCCTATTGCAGTTCCTGAACCTTTTTTTTATTATTTTTTATTTTTTAATTTATTTTACGTCGTTCTCAATTCTTTGCTAAGATTACTTCGCGACGATGTTACTTCCTAAACCTGTGTACAAAATTAATTTATTGTTGCAGTCTCTTAAAGAATATAAATATTCAATGTATCAGCTCATCACCTTGTTTGTCATAGACAAACGCAGGTAAATTTCCGAGTTAATGCCAAGAACATGAATGGCGACAATTATCTTACAGATTGTAAACTATCAATATAAATCTTATGTTATGTATCATCATCTGGTAAATTTGTAAAACCAAATTGTAAAGCGAAATGGACCCTAAGGGTCTACAGACCTTCAATAAAAAAAAAACATGAATGGCCGCACTCGAGAATATGGCATTGGTGTGTGAATCGATGAAAGGGCCCTCACCACCGCCCCTCGAAGCTCCTGTTCTTCTTGTTAATAAAAAAAGGTAAATTTCTCAGGTAATTTCGTTGCAAAAAAGTTTACACCGAGTAGTCCTCGAATTCTCGCATCCCGTCGAAGCAATCGCAAGGTGCGCGGTAGAAGCTGCCTATCGAAAAATAGCGGAGAGTAATACGGAATGCTGTCAGCCCTGGCAAGGATAAATCGCGGTGGAATTTAATTGGTGGCCGCGCGTGCCGAACGCGTTCATTCAATTTCGCGGGCGAACGTAATAGGCGGCTACCGTTTGTGTACGCACGAGTGTGTGTGTATGTGTTTACTATCTTTTTCTAGCATGCTCTGAAAGCGAGGAACGAACGGACTAACGATCCAACCTCCGCGTAACATAATACTGATTGTGCGCTCCGAAATAATTCATTCGGGCTCTGATCGTACAGATCGCAACGAGCTTTCGATTAATTGCGTGCGGGCGAGGAAGCGAATCCTGTCGCGCTTCGTTGCTGTTCGTTCTGTGCTACAATAAAAAGGAACACTAGGTATATTTTTCTGATTTTTATATAGATAGATATTTAACTGATTTTACCGTGATAGTTTTTCCATATGATTAGTTGCAGGGTTCTTTACTTTAATAAAATGATCGTCTATGCGGCACCTGTAGCTCGAAATAAATGCAGACAATGTTGATTTTGCATAAAAATCTGTAACCTAAAAATCAGCTTCGGAAATCGAATTTCGGCCATGCTTGTGGAAAACTGTATTGGTCGGAACAGGCGAGAACAGACATTACCGACGACACGCAAAAATGTCACCGGTACATCAAATTACCTGCAGCTCTCGCTTTCACGTCCTCGCCATTCGAAGCCCGCGGTGGTCGCGGTGATTTATTACAAACAAAACGAGAACCAGCCTCTCTCTCGTTCTCTCTCGGGATCTCTTTCTCAGCGCATCCCATTTACGTAATCCGGTAACAGAGCAGCGTAAAACCCGCTCCAGTTTTACTAGCTAGTCTCTGTCGCTGCTGCGAAACTAGCGGTCAAACAGAAACAGAGTGAAACTGCCAATGAGACGGAATAAAGCAGGGTGATAAACAGTGACGAAGAGAACACGAGTGGAGAAAAAGAACGCTTCGGGTAAAAGCTGCACGGTGGTCCGTTCGCGCTCGTCACCAACTCTGTCGATGACAACCGGTCGTTCGGCAGACCGGAAAATAATTAGGGTTGTAAGCCGATCCTCGAGGAAAAATTACTCACTGAAAATCGGGATGCTCGACGGGACTGCTCTGTGCGAAAATTTCTATCGGCTCGCTAACACCAAAAATGATACATGTACGTACGTATACAAATTAATAACTCGTTGCAAAAATTATTTTTATATTGCAGAGACATTTAATAAACTTTATTTAAGACATGGAAACAATTTGATTCATTTCTGCATTGAAATACGAAGAAACTAACTTAAAAAATAATACATCTACGTACGTATACAAATTAATAACTCGTTGCAAAAATTATTTTTTATATTGCACGTTATGCGATAAATAAAACTTACTCTGTTTCAAGGGAGAGACTTAATAAAATTCATTTAAGACATGGAAAAATTTGATTAATTTCTTCATTAAAATACGAAGACGCTTTGTCCCCAAGCCAATATTTTTACAACGAGATGTAGTTTACTTCGACATTATATTCCCCTATCAGAAGAGCTTACATTCCCCCACCAGTTAGGCTCGCAAGGTATAATCGAGTTTACCAGGCTCGAGACACACAGTATGCAGTGTGCAGGTCGATTAGCATTCTAGATCGTGTCTGCGGTCTGATAATGAAATATCCTGGCAGTGTAAAATCAGCAATGAAATTCCTTTGGCTCGTGCACTTGTCGTTGCGGGTCCGAACGAAACGCAACAAGTGCACTCGAAATGATTGCCGCGCGCGAGCAGCGAGTCAGTCGCGAGCGTAAAATTGAACGAGCATCGACGTCGATAATGCGAATGGTAATATCGCCGGCGCGTTTCTTTTTCTCTCTCTCTGTTTCTCTGTTTGCGTGTGTCGCTCTTAGCTATGTTCCTGGTTCGGCGAGCCGTGAAACAGCCAACGGCGGACCATGCTTTCCCCCGGTGCCGCTTCAATTTATATTTACTTTGGCAGCCGCGGCTCTTTTAAAGCCTTTGTCATCGAGTATCCGCTCCGGCCAAACTCGTCCCCGGATTGTCGCGCTGCCATCCGCGGACAACAGTTTCCTGTACACAGAAATATCAGACACCGTGAGTCTGAGCAATACACAATATTGATGCTTTCAAGAATGATTGTAAAGAACGAAAACGTAACATATAGAAAATTGAATTGATCTTGCACCTACATACTTTAATTCAAGAAAAATCGGATAAATAATACATAAAACGTAACATATATAAAATCAGTTTTTTTTGCCATGATTTACAGTGACACTCTACCTAAATTAATACTTGAGTGTTCAGGCTTTTATATAAATAGAGAAATCCATAATGCAACAAGGACATAAATCAACAAGGACATAAATCATTAAGTAGGTTCGTGAAAGCACTAAGCAGAAAAAGTTGAGAACAGAAGTGTTTATATCCAAATGAAACAGCTGCGAAAAATGGCTACGGAATTCAGGCTGAAAAAAGCCGAATGAAAATTGAATGGAGCAGTGCCGCGAATTTGAAAGTCGCGGAGCCCGTTTGCCGAAGGATCTTTTATCCGTTCTTCCGTCCAATTATCATGTCAATGAACATATCAAAGAAATTCCGTCTCGTTAGAGCGTTCGGACTCTTTAAACGGCGAGATCAAAAGCGGGCTGCGAGGCAACGGACTGAGACAGTCATTTTTACACGCGGTGCAACGCAATCACCGCCAAAAATAGCTGAGAGAAAAGGGTCCCGGGTGTGCTCACTGTGCTCGAACTCCGGCACAAAAAGTCGACCAAAATTGACCTATCAGAATCGATCCGGAGGCCTGATTGAGCCCATATTTGGATCGATCCGCTCGTAACGTAACCGTAGAATGTAGAAAGAGAGGAAGCTTGCACACGCGAATCCGATCTACCGGGTGGCATGCGATTTATATATAGTTCTCGTTCGTGTGTGTACCTTATACCGCGTATATTCCATTCCGTTATAGGCTATTCAAATCGGATTAGTTCCTTTGCCGAATGCACCGACTAAATATTCCGCGAACTTTCTGTTTCGCGTGAAATTGCGATCTCTTTGCGCTGGGACGTTCGCCTGAATGTCGAATAGTTTCATAGAACACATGCCGCCGGGAAAATTGTTACTGAGATAGTGGAAAAATATTGGGAATATGTGTTTACAATCGTCTACACTGTCGAAGCAACCGATTTCGGATTTGTTGAAAAAAAACTCTGCGATGTTGATTAATGTTTGGACATTCTCCGAGGTAGAATTATTTTTTAAAAGAGTAAAATGATTAATTTGAAAATTCCATATCGAACTCGTGGCTGTCTGTGCTTTATGAATTTTCATTTTCGTAGCTATTTAATTACACACAATTTAATAAATTTAAAATAAAAATTTGTCACCAGATCATTATCTGATCGCTTTATTTTAAAATACCCTCTATAAGGGTAGTTTCCCCCCAAACATAGACCTTTCTAGAAAGTTGTCGGCGAATTGACAATTGCGAAACGTCGTCGGCATCACAAAGGGTCCGGCGATCCTTGTAGAGAGTCCCAATCTGGTCGCGAAAAGTAAATTCGCAATGATGAACGATGAAACGTGCTGCGTCGAGACCGGTCATGTCAAATACCCGGCAATTCGAAATAACCGGTCCGCGGTCGACACGATGCAACATTGCAGAGCATAATCGTATCCCCGGTGCATCGCCGACTGGGTATGAACACCGAGTTGCATGTAAAACCACATCGTCCATAACATCGTCATAATACATCATCATTATCGTTCAAAGTAGTGTTTAACTGCTGCCCTGCTGAATGTTCCCTTTCCCCGGTTGTATCTTCATATTCAGCTCTCATTAGTATATTTGCATAAACATTCCATTTTTTTATCTTCGAAATAGAAGTGTAACAGTATATTCTGTGTCTATCTTTAGCACTAGGTACCTTTTTTAACACTAGATTACGTTCATATAATATGTATGCAGTAAACATTACTTTTTGACAAGTATTATTATTATTATTTATTTAATGCTTTAAACCAGATTTAATTTAATTAAACCAATTTAATTTGCAATTCAATAGATTAATTCAATAAAATAAAATTTTTACTTAATATTTTCTTACTGTTCTTTCTCTTAGAAAAGTATACTATTTAAAATAATAAAAGTGAAGTAGAAATGAACGAGTAATAAAATAATGTATATATATACAGTTATAGAGTTTTCATGAATACAGAACATTTAAAAAAATTGAATAAAGTACAATAACGAAGAGAGTTTAAGAGTAACGATGCGCTACATCCATTCGATTAAAATTCGTTGCGAATGAAATTTCTCTTTGGCTCGTAATTCGTACTGAAGCTGTCTTGTGTGAGTAATGTTGTTGGTAGACTGCGGATTTGATGGAATGGTTCGAGTGCCATTGCTCGTGGAAACAATTGCGCTCGAATTTCGTTGTTCCGAGCTGTCGGCCGAATTCAGGGGGCGACGCATGAAAAACTAGTCTGTCATGAACGGATTCCAAGCACTTCTGACGTTCTTCTGCGTTCTCGTGGTCACGGACGGGGACCTGATCGAGAGGTATCGTCGCGCCGGAAACGTATACCATGGTAGGTAAGTTCATTCGCGGGCTGATACACTTGCAGGTCTCTTTTCCCGCGAATTCCCTCAGTTTTCGATGCGTCCATCGTCCGAGCTTTTTACATTTTTCGAGGCCCCAAGCGGTCAAAATTTTGGGGCCCTCAAACTCAAGTTAGAAATAGAAGTTGCAAGAAAACTCTCCTAAGCTTATTCACAAAAAAGAAAAGAATTGGAAAATTTCATACCGTTACACATTAAATAAAAAAATGACAAGATTAATTTTATTTAGACTTTCTACGGCCCCATTTTTATTATATCAATAATTATAAAATAAAAAATTTGGAATCGTTCATTTCGACCAATAGTGGTAGATTTAGTATTAAAATTGAATTTAAACAAGGATATAACTTGGCAGATTATTAAACAGCAGACAGATTTAAGGAATTCAAGAGCATCCGAATGTTATTTCGGACTGATTCAAATTAATTAAAAATCCACAATCTAACGTTAACCGCATGAGCAAAATTAATTAAAAGAAACTGGAGGCGCAGACCAACGAAGAGCAAGTCATCGGACCACTCTCCCCCAAAACACAATCACAACCCTCGTGTACAATACCGTCCTCATCAACCACCAGACTCTCTTTCTCCTCGAAGCATCATCCCCTTTCGAAATTCTCCACAGCTTTCGGAGCAAGTTCCCTGGTTCTTTAATCAAAGTTCTGTTTCCCCGGTGATCATTACAGGTACACAAGGGACATCCACGAGCCGGAGTTTCTGATACCGAAAAGAGTCTTCGAGGATGGCAGCTTCTCCACGTATTCGCTGCCGAATTTCTACGACCGGACAGAGTTCTCCGCAAGAAAGAAACGCTCGGCCGAGGAAGGGAAGGAGGATTCTCAGGAAGATAAGTTGCACCTGGTACTACCTTTCAAGGGACAAGACCACCATGTGGAGTTGAATCCGTACCACGATTTCATCTCGCCGGACATGGTGATCGAGACGAGGGGAGCTGGCCTCAGAACGAATCTAAACGAAGCGGTTCGGTTCAGACGAGCCCCGGATGAGCAGTGTCATTACAGAGGATTCGTCAGGGGACATAAGAGATCTAAAGCTGCTCTATCATTGTGCGATGGCGTGGTTCGTACCCTGATTTAATACAATTGTTATCAGGATTGTTGCTGTGTTTTCACATCCATGCTGGTTCCATGTGCAAAAACCAAATCTATATTAACCCTCATCCACACGAGTCATTTTTTGTTCGAATTTTATACGAATTTGAAATAGGTACCCCAGGTACCACGTCGTGCGGGTGAGGGTTCGTTATTGTTCTTCGATTGAACGTGTGCCGGACGGATCTCTATTCACGAATCTTTAAATATTTACGACACGGTTCACGAGCCACGTGTGTTTAGGTACACGTGAGGGTTCTGAATTGGGAATAGTAATTTGAGCACAGTACTACATTTGATATATATTTTTTTTATTTATTTTACGTCGCTCTCAAAATTTTTTGCTAAGGTTACTTCGTGACGGGACCTACAGTTTATTAAGGTGGGTTCCGAACCACCTTGGGCACATGGAACATTTAAAGAGGTGCCGGCGGTTGGATCGAACCCGCGACCACTACATTTGATATTTATTTATTTGTTTATTTTTTCATGGTTTATTTGAATGTGGTCGTATTAACAGCTAGGTCATTAGCGACCACATGGTTTACAATCAGATGTCTTACATTTTACTTGTGGAGATAGTTAGAGTTATTGTGTCCATTGATGGTGGACAGCAAAATTTATAACAGTTTATATAAATCTATAGATTTAAAAAAAAAGAGTACGTTTACAATGTTATCCTCGCTTAAAGTTGTCACGAGGTCATTTTTGATGGAAAATCTGGATCTTTGCACAGAGAATGTGGAACATTCGAGGAGCATGTGATATTGTTTGGTATTGTACGAGGACAAAATTGAATCCGATACTGTTTGATACAATTCGAGGATAGCCTTTCTTCCTACTGCAAACAGGGACGCATTAGTCCCCAAAGGGTAGCCAACCACAACCTCGAAAACCCAACACAGTTGGGTTGCAAGCCCTCAAAGCACCACTAGCACGAGGCGCAAAATAAGGGTACCCAAAACGCGTTGTTTCGATCCGCCAGGTGGATCCAGTGTTAAGTGTATCCTCGATTGAAACTGTAACGCGACCCGACGAGCGTCTATGTAACCGTAATGGATCGAATTGCCTTGTATCGCGTTATCGAATAGGTAAGTTTTCCGGCGAATATCATCGCAGCTACCCGATGCGCAGATATCTGCGTATGTACCTACAACGCTCATCGAGTTCGTGGATCACCATCGGAATATTCTGGAAATTATGCGAGCCGAGGCTTGTTTGTATTCGATGCAAGGAGAGTAGGCGCCCCGCGGACTCGTTTTGAATTATGTTGTCGATTCTTGTCGGGGGAGATGTTGCGCCAGCTACCGATCTCTGTAATTGGGATCGTTCGATTGTAATTTAACCCGTAATTTCGTGATACCATGAATTTTGGCAGGAATTCACCTCCGGAATAGCAACAACGTGTCTAACTAGGTACGCTGAAGTCAAGAAATTAGAAACGTTTCCACTGAGAAATAGTTCGAGCATGACTACGTGTTCGAAGGTTCCTCGAAAGAATTTCTGTCTTCATCGAATGTTTCCACGTGATGCTCTCGTGACCGTTCTAAATCGTTTATCACAGTTCCAACATAAATGTATATTACAAATTTAATTTAGTTAATTTTTTAACACAGGTCCAACATAAATGGATATTATTAAAAATTATTATTAATTTTTTAACGCAGTTCCAACAAAAATGTATATTAGAAATTAGTTAAAAAAATCAAAACAAAGCAGTTTTGCAATTTATAAATTTTTTTTCAACATTTTCAAGAGAATTTTGTGTCTGAAAAATACTCGTAAACTAATTTGTATTAATTTGTACAATCTACAAAACGGAATATTTAGAAATGTGTATATTGGATCGAGTAGAGCACGGAGAGTGCTGGTTCGATGATTGCGTTCTTTGGCTCTAGCCACCTCCGATATCTTCTTTACAATAACATTGATTAATGCGAAGCAGAAGGTAAATGCATGTGCATCACGTGCAGGTCGGCTACGTGCAAACCGATCACGGCCGGTACTACGTCGAGCCTGTGAGCGAATCTGAACCAGAGACGGATGGCCGTCATGTTCACATCGTCTACGAACGCAGTGTGCCCCATGAAGTCCACGGGAAATATGGACATAGGTCGAAGTCAGCTTGCGGAGTCAGTGGTTAGAGAAAAATTACCTTTTTTATCTTACTCTTTTACAAAGCTTTTTTTTCAAACAGCAACAAATTAAATCAATATGTGTAAAAGGTTTTCGTGGATGAAGAATTCATTTCACTTTTTATGCGATAATGAATATGTAGCTGTTTTTAAAATTGTTTTGTTTATTCTGACGTGAAAGTTATTTAGTTATTTGCCCGAGGCCCGAATTAGTTATAACGCGCCACTGAGTCTAGTTATTATTGTCTATAAATATTTATACAAATTTAAGATCTGTCTTGAGCCTTCATCACAAATTGAATCTGCAGTACAAGAGGGTCATAAATTATTATTATTACTGTTGTTGTAACCTGTCTACGATTTCTTTTCTTCTTCTTTTTCTGTAAGCAAACTGGAAACAAGAAATAATTCTCAGTGGAGTTATTTCCTCGTTAGAGTGCTCTAACCTTTTACAACCATTGAACTCGAGAGTAAATGGCTCGGCCAATCGATTGAAATAATTAGAACAGTTTGCAATTAGTCGTCTCTATCATTCGCGATGGTATAGACGAACTGGGGCAGACATGGATAGAGATTGCCCTGTGGGGCACTGCTCCGGCTCCGTTCAAATTCAAAGTTACAGTCCTGTATTTATTTAAGGCATTCTACAAATATATACATAACAGAATACAGGACCTTTCAATAAGCTATCGGACCAGCCATTTCCGGTGAAAATTGGCTGAAGGGCATTTTTGATTACCAAGATCCGACCTTTTCTATTTCACTATATAGTTAGTTATAATTCAGACAGAAAATTTTTATCCTATCTTAAGATCTGCAGTCTAATTATGACAATGGACGACAGATAACTGGGAGGCAGCGTGGGCGGAAGCATTGGCAGATCGCGAGTTACAACGTTTGGCAGAGGACCATTCGAAGTCAGAGAAGAGAGCGGTAACCCCGTCTAGCCGTACTCATAGCATACATCGGTTCCTCACTATCGGACTGGTCGCCGACAGGCAGTTCCTCGATTATCACAACAACACCAACTACGACCAGTACCTGCTGACAATTATGAACATGGTGTCGGACTATTACCACGACGTGAGCACTGGCAATCAAATAGACGTGATCCTCGTCCGCGTGATTTATTTGGAGAAGGAGAAGGAGGAGGTAATGCAAGAACAGGGAGACATTCACACTTACCTATTTCTCCTTCCATATTCTTCTTTTTTTCTCTGTTCGTAGCCCTAGGATTAACCCTTAGCACTCGAGAGGCCCCTCTGAAGTGTCACTAAAAATTGCTGTACTATTATTAAAAATATTGTTTACATTGTCAGATATGTCGGTATATAAACAATTACTAAACATTTAAGTATTGTATGAGGTATTACATCAATTTCATATCTATCAATTTAAAAAAAATGGTCATAGAGAATGGAAATATTCTAGGTCAGAAGAAACGTTTCGAGTTTAAATCGAAAGATAATTATATTAATAGTTATATAATTAAATTAATATTATAATTAATATTATATTGATAGTTATATATTAAGTTAAATATATATTAAAATCGTGTTAAATTTTCGAGTTAAAATAGCTCCGAGTGCAAAGGGTTAAATGAAATGTAATCCCCAAAAAAATTGAATACGAAATTTTACAAAGACTCAAATTATTAATGCACAGCGTCGTCCATTTACAAACACGTTTTTCCAGTAGATAGATTTGCACATTAGTCCTGACGCCGATAAAGTGCTGCCAAGTTTCACCACGTGGGCGGAGAAGCTGAAGCCTTCCGATGAGAATCACCCTAATCACTTTGACGCTGCCGTCCTGGTGACCAGGTTGCGATATCATGCGTTTCAGAGATCCTTTGCATTTCTCGCTGTCCTTACCAGCAGTCTTTTCGTATTTTTTTCTAATATCTTTTTGCACATATGTCTCAGGTACGACATTTGTGACGAGACGGAAGATTGCAATCTGCTTGGTCTGGCGTGGGTGGGTAACGTCTGCAAAAAGGACAAAGCAGGATGTATCAACGAAGACACCGGGCTGACTCTTGGAGTCACGATCGCTCACGAACTTGGCCACACGTATGTTCTCATTGATAAATAATTGCTGTATTTTATTGGTGAAAATTGATCTATATTGGTCGATTTTTTTTCAGGCTGGGCTGCGCCCACGATACTGGAATAGATGGCTTATGCGAAGGACAGGACAAGAATGATCAGAGTTACTACATCATGGCTGCATACCTTGTTCCTTATACCATCCGATGGTCGAATTGTAGCAGATATTTCATGACCGAACTTTTCGAGTTAGATATTTCTAGAGATATTTCTAAACTGAGCCGATCGAACTGAATGTAACCGCTAGACTGTGGATTTTATACATTTACACCAAAAATACCGAGACTGAATAGCTACACTTTAAAATGGTACACTCGTTTACAGAATTCAAATTATTTTTGCATAAAAATCCGCAGTCTAACATTCGATTGACGTGTTGTAATCTGCATCCATGAGGAATTATTCAACAAATTCATTTCTGGCTAAAATGGTTAAAAATTTTCATAAACACGTTCTCGTTATTTTCATAAAGTGATACAAAATAGTCTGTGTTAGCGTACTGCAGTTGAGATTTTAAACCATTTGCATGGGCATTTTTCAGGAAAGGATTAGGAGACTGTCTGAGCAACAGTCCAAGAAACCCACCAGAAAACTTCAAGTTCCCGAACATGCTACCCGGTGCTATGTATGGCGCTGATTTCCAATGCAAAAGGATGTCTCCTGATGCGGAACATTGCAAAACCTATGGAGTATAGTTAAAAATTGTTTTGCCAAATTTCATTTTAGTCTTGCACACCCTCGGTCATAACCATCACACGATTTTTCAAAATGTGTAAAAACTGCCTATCTTGCCTATCTGGGAAATCTTGTTTCAGCTAGGCCAATGCGAGACGCTATGGTGCAATGTGAACGGCACATGCAGAACACTATCGGACCCGCTATACGACGGGACGAAATGCGGTGAGAACAAGGTTCGGTACATAAAGATCATGCAACATTGATCATACGCATACAGACTGCAGAAAATAGTTTTTCTTTTAGATATTACTGACTATAAATAAAAACATGGAGATTACCCTCGAAGATTACGTTAATACAGTTTAGCAATCCATGCTTTTATTTATGGTCACTGATATCTAAAACAATTATTTTCTTCTGTTTAGTGCATTTTAATATAAGCGTGGTTTTTAAAAAGTTTCTTTATATAGTCTTTTTGTAGACTAAGATAGTGCACCCTTAATTTTGCGAGTATCGTGCTTAATGTGTTTCTATCCTTCGCAAGATGGTATTCACACTTCTTCTCTCGATTCTTTTCCATTCTAGCTCGCGGAACAACGCGATTCGCGAATTCGCGTGTCCGTGGTATAGCAGCCGCTGGGAAATCGTACATGCATTTCCATGCGGCTGCTTTGTCACGGTTTCCTTTGCGGGAGATTGCGGCCGCAGGATGAAACGCGGGGAGAGGCTAAGCGACATGGAATAATTTAAAATTTCCGAGATGCGAGTGTAACGCGAAAATAAAACGCTGCTCGCAGTTCAGTGAGACAGAGAGGGAAAATATAAAATTTTTGTATGTATCGTGAGATCTTGTTGAGATGCGCCGAATCCAGATTTCTCTCCATCATTCTCGCTTCTTGAAAAGTTTCAGAGAATAGTCCAATTTTCAACTTTGGAATTTATCCTTTTCAAGTCGTAACGGACGAAAATTCGGGAAAAAATGAGATCAGAAAGAAATTTATTAAAATTTGGACAGGATAACGTCCCTCGGGTCAGCTGGTTTAAAATCAATTTGAGACCGTTTGCTCTACGTAGCTTCAATTTGAAATCGACGTGCAAATTGTGAGTAACGGAATTCCTTTCGGGTGCAATTACGCGACACGCAAAATAAGGTGCGCGAAGTATGCAGACCCGACATATCGCGGAAACCGGATAATGCTAGGAAAGAATGCTTGTGTATTCAGTGGTGCATTCACAAGGAATGCGTGGAAATGGGGACCCGACCGAAGGCGGTGCATGGTGGTTGGGGCGAATGGTCTGCCATGGGCAGATGCAGCCGAACCTGCGGTGGTGGCCTCCAGTTTTCCGATCGGGAATGCAACAAACCATCACCGGCGAATGGAGGCAGATACTGCGTCGGAGAAAGAAAGAGGATTAACATTTGCAACACTGAGGTAGGATCATCCCTCAGCGTGTCGTTCATTATTTCCTTTACCTATTATTTATATATATATTATTTATTATTTATTTATATATATAATTATTATTTACAACACCTAGAATGTATTTATGTACGTCAACATTTCTTTTCCTAATCCCGGATAGATCTACAAAAGGTACTTAATTATTTGCCACAAAACAACTGTTCGATTAGTTATCAAAAATATATTAACAACATTGTTATTTGTCTCTGAACAGTTACTTCACTTTTTCACTAAAAATTAGCGTCACTTCGGCTGGATTTATCCCTTGTAATTTCGAAAGAAAATTTAAGTTGTTTTCTTCCCGGGCTGGTGAGAACGAATTCCGTTTCGAATTAATTAAGAATAAAAGCATCTTTTTCCTCGTTTGCTGCTCTGTTTTATAGTTTTTGTATAATTTCGTGGATTTTATGGTTTCGCAGCCGTGCGACCCGAAGAAACCGCCGATCCGAGCGGTGCAGTGCTCGTTGTACGACAAGAGAAAGGTGTTTGTCGACAATGATTTCCACACTTGGAAGCCAGTCGTAGATTTTAGGATCCCTTGCAAGTTGGTCTGCGTCAACGAGAAAAACGTGATAGCAGTATTATCGGCATCTGCGAACGAGACGACACCTTGCAGACCCGGAACGAACGACATGTGCATCTATGGCGTTTGCAGGGTAACAAATTTTTCAAACGTGATGTAAAAGTATACGTATAATCGACGATTACACGTCATCGACTGCGGGAGCCTATTCGTTTGATTCGTCGTGTAGAAATCAGAGATAAGTTACAATTTTTTCCAGAAAGTGAGCTGCGATTGGAAGTTAGACGGCACTGCAGTGGTTGACGTATGTGGCATCTGCAAAGGAGACGGCACCAAATGCAAGAAAATCGAGGGATATGTAAATTCAACCACGGTGCACCGCGAAAGTATGTCGCGCGTTTCTTCCATCTATCAATTAATGTGTGGGGTTAAAATCTGAGAACATTGCTCGAAGAAAAACTATTTTATCATTTCTGATTAGTTAAAATTATTAAGGGAAGGAGTATATTTAATTTCCATTTCTTACAATGGGCTGAGACAATGTTTATTTTGTTTATCGCATTGGATGAATTGAAAAACTACGTTAATTTATATTCGACTAGTTAAATTTACTTTTATCCGACTTGAATTTCCCACGACATACTGAGACAATATTTATTTTGCATAAATATCACCCGTCTAATAATACATAAATAAGTAATATCGATTTGTACAGAGCGCATGGAGTTAGTGAGAATTCCGAAAAACGCCCGCAGCATTACCATTGCGGAATTACTTCCGCACCAGAACACATTATCGGTGACACCTGTGAATGGGACAGAAGCTTGTCTCAACAGGCCAGGGTAGCTATCCCCGTGATTATCGTTCAGGTCGTAAAAGAATGTTTCCACGATTCTTTTATCGTAGGTTTGAATATACGAGTGGCGATTATGAGTGTGCGGACGCGTTGCTGATTTATACGCATCCTGAGCCTGAAAAGGAGGAAATTACCATTAAAGCTCCCATTTCGAAAGAACTTATGGTCGAAGTAAGTCCTATTTCTAGATTCATTTTGACCAGCTAATAATAATGTCGTGCAAGTAATAAAAGTGATCGTTGTGATTCCAGTATGCGTTTATCGGAAAGAACTCTAGGCAAAATTTCAACGTGTATTGGTCGTACTACGTGCTGTCGTCGAACCCCTCGTACACACCGAAATACCTGTGGGACTTTACAGAGTGGACGAGCTGCGATGTGAGGTGCGGTGGCGGCACAATGGTAAATTTACTATTATCCAACTAATATCGCCATAATTTCCCAAATCAGCTGAATCAACGACCTCTCCCAGGAATACACCTCTAAAGCAATTGTTAACAAGCCTTTCCTTCTTGAACTTATTTTCAAACAAGAGGACACTCTTCTCTCTAAAATAATCTCCACCACTTTCTATACATTTAATCTCGCAATCAAAAAACAAACACTTTTCGATCAGTCGCTCGAACAATTGAAAGAGCTGCAACAAGTAGCTTCTTCGTCGCGTTTATTCGCGTTTCCGGTTCAGTGAATCATCAACCATAAATCAGCCGGCTCAATTAGACGTTTGCCCGAGGATTTATTTCCCTTTGACACTTTCGGGTTGCCGTTCGCGTGCGTCCAGCATACTAAATCAGAGGACAAGCGACACCGCGCGAGGAAACGCGTGTTTCACCGAGAAATATTTCTCAATGCTACATAAAGTCGAGTTTGCAAACGACGGATGACAGGAAGCGAGACCGTATAAATAAGCGTAATCAGAGCTCCTCTTGGATGACTATAGATGGCGAACCCGACGTGCATCGAGCAGAACGGCGGCAAAGTCACGCCGAAATTTTGCGACGGCATATCCAAACCGGAACCGAAGAGCAGGGTGTGTAATGCGCATCCTTGTCCTGCTAAGTAAGTAAAATCACTCTACATATTTTTTTTCAATTATTTCGAACTGTAGAATTTTTTTCTATTTTTCTACTTCAATTTAATTACTAGTGGGTTTTATGTATTTATTATAGAAATTAATAGTTGCAATTTAAAACAGCAGAGATACAAGAAGAATGCTTTGGGAACGTCAATTTATTATTTTTACATTCTTTAATTATTAGGAAAAGAAAGACCTTGTTATTTAGCTTCTGCTTTTTTAAATTGAAACAGACAATTTTTTTATTTTGCATATACATCAAATCGTTTGAACTCTCGTATAAAAATTCATAATTCATAAACACTTTGATGAAGCAACTAAGCAGTTTTCCGTGAACATTCATAATTCAGTGGAAACTAATTTCGAAGTTTATATTGACAAAAGCGTTTGTACATTGATTCGAACCGCCTCGAGTTTCCTTAATCCCGAGCTGAATCGGTTTCCGACACATAACTGTCTGCGCATTGTGCATACGAAGGTGGCGAGTGAGTCAATGGAGCAGGTGCAGTGCCTGCGACGGTAAGACGGGCTTGAAGCATCGCAAAGTGCAGTGTGTAAAGCCGGCTTCCCGTCCCGGCGAGGACGACGTGCAGGCAAACTTTGATGCGTGCAAGGGACGCGTGCCAAAGCAAAAAGTCGAATGCGTTGGTGAGAATATCAGAATATTATTTCCCTTCTCGCTTTTACATCTCCACGCTTTGTCTACCCCTTTCTATCAACGTCTGTATTCACAGCATTCGCATAGTCTTTGCAGTCTTTAACGATAGAACTTGGTAGCGATGTCTAATTGACTCCTCTGAAACAATGGTTGTAGTGTCCTATTATTTTCTTCATAATGATTGCGACTTCTTGGATCTTTATAGTTCATAAATTTGTAGGACATTTTCTGAAGAAATGAATTTTGTATTTAATTGTTTCTTCATAGAAAGAGAGAATTTATATGTGATCATAAAAGCATTCGGGTACTGATTAAAAATTATTTTACCACTATAATAAACAATTTTAAATTGTTCAATCAATTCACGGTTTTTCACAATGAAAACAATTTATGAACAGTCTAAAATAATTCTTCAATAATATAGTAAAATGTAGCAATTGATACAATACAGAATTAGTAGAAAATTAATTTTTGGAAATTTTCGTTTTCCTTAGTAATGTTATAATTCCATAAATTATTAAAGAATTAGCTAAATGTCTATGCAGTTCCAGTGTCTGGAAATCGATAGAATTTTGATTTTAACCAGAGATCTACTAATCACCTAATTAATTATCGATTAAAAGGCGACAGACCGTGCAAAAAAACCTGTGCTAAAAGGGCCCGCAACATCCCGAAATCCTCCGAGAAACATCACAGATCGATCCCAGTGGAGAAACGTGCCAAGATGATCGATGCAGTGGTGGATCTGAACCTAGCTCGCTATCTCGAAAAATCCTACGGCGTTCCCAGCGGAGCTCACGAGATCGGCAAGTTGAGCGACTCCTCTGACTATCGTCAAGTCATTCGCGACTGGTCAGCTTTAGGGGAAGACAAGTCGAAGAGGACTTGCCCAGAAAGGAACATATCCACGCCGAAACCGGGTTCAATGATCGTGGACAGTGCTCCAGTGAAGTCCTTCGTGCTGATCGAAGCTCCGTTCTTGGATGAGAGTTTGCAACAGAATTTGTCTGACCAAGCGTACCAACAATCTGGGGATACGGTGGGTGTCAGCTTAGATACTTCGCGGGAGAAGGTTTACCATGGGAAGGAGGCCATCCAGAAGCTGAAGGAAATGATGAAACACAACGACACTGCGCGGGCTTCGGATGATAGTTTGACTTACGATCGATTGACTAGACTCGTCGATCCTGAGAATCAGTAATGGAGTCTCTTTTCATATTTTTTCGAGGAGTTTGAAGTTGTCTGAGAGTAGACTGGATATTTAATGTTTTTATTTTCGATTGTGTTTAGACTGTGTAACGTTTAGAGGTATTTATAATACAGAATAATGTTAGTTCTATTTTTACAAAGCCGGTACGTGTTCTCGTAATTATGGTCGACAATGCACGTTCCGGCCATACGATATTTTGCAAGTAATGTTTACTGTTTAGTTTGCAAATGTGTACAACAAATAAACGTGCACGGTTTGATTACACTGAAATTCTCTTCGTTTCACGAGTCTCGCTAGCAACGTTTCGTTCTTTGCACAAGAATGATATGCCGTAGTGTTCGTGAATTTGAAACTTTATTGTACTTCTCATTTTCTCTTTTCCTCATTCTATATTTTACTCATTTTGTATTTTTCTCGTTCTCTCTCTTTTTTTGTTCATTCTCTCTCGCTCTATTTTTCTTTTTCTCTTTTTCCCTCTGTTATTTTATTCGAGCATTTTGAAACGCAGAAAGGAGCGCGAGTTTTCCCTCGAGTCTCGCGTTTCCACGCGTGAGCGGTACACGCCAGTTTTTAATTGACGTGTGTCGGTACTTGTACAGCAATTTATTACGAAATTATGATACCGTCGGGCAGTGTTGCCGATTTAACATCGCGATCAATCATTCCGCGAAAGTCATCGAGCTCCCAATGGATCCCGGCGGTGTCCCCGAGCGCGGCAGGTGTTCGGAATATATAATACAATTGCACAGTATACGTACAGCATAATGTATACCGTAGTTACGAAGTAAGATCCGGATTTAGGTTTGTCTGGCTGGAAATTGCACCGCGCCCGAGTCGCCGCTAACAACTAACAGCTCAATCTCGATCAGCACGCGATCACACGTGGCCAGCTAGCTTTCAGTGTCCAATCAGCCGGCTAATTTTATTTGTCTGCCTGGTGAGATTACGAAAATACGAATCGACTTTCTGCTGCGAAATTAATGGCTTTATAGCCACAATATTTCATCGTTTTTAGTACACTGTGGAGTCTCGAAGTTTACGGAATATTTTTTAAACGCTGAATATATATTTCTATCCTATTGTTTCATTGTGCTTCAACTTTTAAAGCACCCAGTATAATAACAAGATATAATGGCAATCGATATCTTTGTGTAGAAATTGTATTGTACAATGATTGATTTATTGCATTTAAAGTATTAGATAATCAATTAATTCGATTAAACAGCGGAATCCATTTTCAGTTGATTTTTTATGCTTTTATATTAAATAAGGCCGGGTGCTTCTTTCTTTTTCACAGTAGTGTATATAAATGAAAATAAGTTGTATACAAATATGTATATAAATAAGTGTAACAAATGTGTCCCCCTCATTGATCAGGCTCGTGGGTCAGAGCAGACCCAATCACAGTCCCCCAAGGGTCCATACATTACCCCTCGGTAACGCGTTAATCCCCCCTCCCCCCCTGAAACAAAAGGGAAGAGAAAGTGTATTCGGTAAGTTCCTCGGGTCTAATCCGAGATTAGTCTCGTGAGACACCCCGTTAAGGACAGAGCTCTCGATAAGGAAAGAGAATCAGGGGAGAATCAAGACTTTCCACTTTCGTTCCTCCTTCCCAGTTGTTCCCTTCAGGACCTTGTCTCCTGCAACCAAAGCAGGACTCCTGATCCTTCGGATCCTGACAGTATCCGCGATAACATCTACATCGTGCGTCGATGTCAACGGCTCGTATTTTCTCGCTGTTAAAGATAAAGGGAGTGTGCAGCCTGATTAACCAACCCATCGACGAATTAGATGGATGCATAGATCGGCTCTCCAACAGCTTTATACCTGACGGGGACATCCACGAGTGACACTATTCATCATTCAACGGATCGGTCGAACAAATGGACAGCTTTTAACGTATGTATATTATCCACTGTGAAATGTTAACTGACCGGTACTGAACTGTCCGTGATTTTTTTCTCGCTTCTGCTGACCGATTTGTGCCCTTTTGTTGGAGGCTCGCGTGTGTTCAATGGAAATTCGCGATGAAATTCTCATTCGATGATTTTCATGATTTTCGTATTTGCAGCTTAATACTTCGTTAAAAATTTCTCACAAAAGATTGAATCGTCTCGCGACACTAATTGAATTTTGTAGGAGGTGTCCGACATTCGAATTTCCTGCTTAATTAAAAGAATATTGCAGGCGAGCTTTTTTCTGGCATGAGAAATCTGTTCACGCGATTCCCACTGCGGAAATTATTTTTTCCACAAGGCTCACGAGGGCTCTTCTGTTTTCGGCTCGGGGAATACATATTTCAACGTCGCGTTCTCTTTCGGCAGCATCTGTCCGACGAAGTATTCGTTATTCGTAGATCCTACGGTTTCCGTTCTCTTAGAGGCTTTACTGTAATTCGGTTTTTCTTGTTTCGTTTAGGTTAGGGTCTATCATTTTTTTATTTTTATTTATTATTTTTTATTTTATTTGATTTTTTTATTATTTAACGTCGCTTCTTTGAATATTATATCATTATGACAAGAATGAGTAGGTGTAATTTAACACTGTGAAGATTATATCACGATTATGATAAAAATGAGTAGGTGTAATTTAAAACCGCGCATATTACGTCATTATAATAAAAATGGGTAGGTGTAATTTAAAACTGTGAACTTCACAGTATTCACAGTGCGAACATTACACCATCATGATAAAAATAAATACGTTTAAAAAAATTGTGAAAGATTTTTAATTAAAAAATTAATTATCGATCGTAATTTATCTTTAGGATATTATGCATTTTTATTCTCTTATTAAAGATTTTTGTGTGGCTCCCATTGCATTGAAACGGTAAACCGCGTGCACTATATTAATGTTGGCTATCCTTTAAGGGAATTCGCATTGAAAAAACTAGCTTTACAAATCCTTTTTGATCCATTGTGCGAAATAAATCGAGAAAAATCGATCTCGTCCGCGTGCGTTCTATTCTCCCGCGATTTATTTACCCAAAAATTCTGCCGATTCTTTTACGATTCTGCCCTTTTGTCCCGTGTTTTATGAGATCTCCCGCGAGATCAGTGGCCGTATGCCGAATATTTGTTGTAAAGAATCAAAAATATACGGGGCTCGGGTATAGAAGAGCGAAGAAACAATGGGTCAATTAACTTTCTATGACGCTGTGTAATTTTGGGGTCACCTGCGGGTTGTGCGTTTCCGATCTTGCTTTTTTCTTGTTATTGGAGACTATTTTTTTCGTATGCGCAGGTTCTACCGCGGGATTAATAGTGCTTTTTTATAGTATTTTTTTACGGTGCATGCGGTGTTTCATCGAACCTGTTACTAACCGATATCTACAACAATGACTCGATGTTTAAAAATGGATCGCCTTCTTGAAATTGTTCAAATAATGTAGAAAAAAATTATATATAAATTCAAAGTTTATGTACGAAATTTTTTATCTTTTTATAAAACGTTGAATAAAAAATGCGACCATCCTACTGTCGATACGGTGACTTCGATCCGGTGGTGGTGGTTCCGCTCTAAGATCCATAAAACGGCAAGTAAAAATGGTTCCGTAAGTTTTTATGTTCGTTGTAAAGAGGAGGTTTCAATCTTGCAACTGGTAGTGGTTACAGACCTGGAAAAATCTTTTTAACGTCCCAGGAGGCGTTTAAATGCGCAAATATTTTTTCGAAATAGTTTTCCAGAATTTCAAGAGTATATTTCCCCCGTAGAAAAATATATTTAAAGGATAAAAGGAAATTAGATATTTAAATATAAGAGGTCGTCGGACTACAAAGCTGTTCATTCAGTTTCAAAAACGGGTTGATTTATGCTGGGCCGAGAAAATGGGTTTTCTAATTCCGAATAAATTTCCAGACACAGGCGACAGCGATTAGACCCCCAACGACCGCAAAAGACTACAATTCCGGAGGACGTCGGACGTCGTCGTGAAACGACCGTTCAGGATGAAGCGCGCTCAGAGGGAAACGTAATTAGATTTGAGTAACGTTCCCCTTGGCTCACAATCAGCCCTGCATATAGACAGGCGTAGGTAAGTACAAACAAAGACAGGAACGTGTATTATCACTCAAGAGCACGTTTGCACAAACTTCATTCTCTTGAAGCCTCCAAAGAAGGTGATTAACAAAACAAGCATTGCCTCAATTATTCATATATCACTGAAGCAAATTTTCATGTGGCAAATACAGTGAAAAATGAATAACACGAAATTTAATTTTCTGGTTTGCACAAACTTCATTCTCTTGAAGCCTCCAAAGAAGGTGATTGACAAAACAAGCATTGCATAAATTTTTTATATATCACTGAAGGAAAATATTTATCTGGCAAATAGAGTGAAAAATGAATAACACGAAATTTAATTTTCTGGTTTGCACAAACTTCATCCTCTTGAAGCCTCCAAAGTTAGCAATCACGAAACCAAGCATTGCATCAATTTTTGATCTCCCTTCAGAAAATCTTCAGCTTGCAGCGAAAAATGAAACGTACAAAATTCAGTTGTTTGCACAAACTTGATTATAAGACTGCGAGAAAAAGTGATCCGACAAGCAAGCATTGCATCAGTTTTCTCATCTCTCAAGGTAGAAAGAGAGATAAGTATAACGCAGGAAATTTCGCGAAATTCATTCGTAATTTCACAAAGCTATTATAGTTTCAGGTAATTGCAATTAAGAAAGTGTCCGAGCTATTTTCACTCGACATCGTAGATAGGTTCTAATCAACGCAGAAGTTTTACGGGTGAGAACGTGTTACGTAGGTGTGCGCTCGTGTGTGTACGTGCTGGCAGTAATAACAGCGGAGTCGTATCTCGTTGTCTCTTAATAGCAATTAGAGGATGACGAGGGAGCAGCAACGCGGTTGATCTCCGTAACCGGGAGAGAAGAAGGAGCCTCTTTTCTCGTTCCGCCATTGCTTTCCAAGGTGTCGGTGCGGCCAGATAAGAACTGTCCACACCCGGGACACCTTGTTCAAGATAGCTTATCGATCTGCCTCTCGCCTGGCTAATTAGCGGCCCCGCGCGTTCGTTACCGATATACGCTATAGTATAGTATACCATAGCAGTATATGTATTCTATGTAAGTATATGTATATGTTGAAGCGAGTCTCCGCTATCACCGGTCCAGGTATGTTCAGAGTCTCTCCTGGTCTCTCGGTGTTATCGTTCCTAGCCACGCCTTCCTGTACCCGCCACGTCGAACATTCCTAAACGATCACTGAAATATTCATAGATAATGCACACAGCCGATGTGTATATCTTATTCAGGCTGCTCGCTCCTCTCCCTTGGTTCCGACAGCTCGAACAAAGGGGGATTACCCAGGGCTGCGGACTCGCTTCTAAATTGGATTCATCAGCTTCGAGATACCGGGGTCTCGGCCGGTTTCTTTCGTTAGGGTATTTACTAAGCGAATGGTTTAATAGGGCTGATGAAATTTTACGGAAACATTAATAATTGGGAGAACGTTTATTGGAGAATAATTAGCCAAACAAATTTACTGTGTATATCTGTTTTTATTCGTTTACAGGGTACGTGCTGAAGATTCTCTGAAAAAAGGCTTAGCTGGATAAGTTGCTGAAAAAGATTGACACCAAATTCACCAAGTTTCAAGTCGGTTCCCCTACCACAAGGGTAACGTAGTTATAGGGTGAGTACGGTTTAATGAATTATCCTTTATTTTGTCTATTATGCTCAACAAAAAAGTATGAAAATGTTTTCAGAATATTTGGTTGCAAAATCGATTTTGAAAAAATTCCGGAATGATAAAATTGACGATTTTATATCGAAGTTTTCAGAGTACCATGTATGTATTATTACGTTAGTTGTATCTCAATGTGAGCATTCGTATTTTGCAAACAGAACGTTATATTTAATAAGAAAAGGTACAGAAAAGTCTCGCTCGAAATAAACGCGAGAAACTTGAAATTCCGCGCGTATGACGTAGCAGTAGATTTCGAAAAAGTGACACAAGTTCCCGAGATACTTCCGAAAGAATTTGCCCGGATCCCTCGGTGCCGTGACGATATTTCTTATCGAGGAATAAATCTCTTATTCGCGATCCCCTGGATCGATATCGTTTGTTCCGGTCAGTGGGAAAGTTGGAGTAATCGAGGGAGCGAGAAACTTTCTACGGGGCTGGGACGAAGAAAATACTGGACGTGTAGGCAATGCTCTGGGAACATCCTGGAAAAGGATACCGAGCCGACGAAATCCAGGATAATGGTCCAGGAGACGGGAAACCGTTAATTGACGGATAAATCGACTCCCCTTGGAAAAAGATAAGCACCTTTAGCTTTTCCTCTGACCCTGTGGACGCCGATTAAATAAATAGCACCGATTCGACTTGACCCAGCTGAACTTTGCTGATTTTTTCGTTTGCTGTCCTCCGGACGACGGAAATAATTAATTTCAACCCTTAACTGCTGGCGTGGTTCCGCGAGACTGCTTGAAATTTTTGTTCCATTTGATTGACAAACCACTTCATTAGTTTTCAATAATCTATTTATGGAACTTTCAGCGACGCGTTCCTCACGTTTTTCTGATTAAAATCAATCCAAAATCGTGAAACTAACAGACTACAAATTGAAATGATTTACTGACAAAATTGATATACTAAATGAGCAAACAATGACATAGATTCATTCCTACTAAAGTGTCATGTTCGGATAACCGAGGTTCCATTTACATCGTGCACTGAATAAACAAATATGATCCAAACTGCGTCGTGTTTGGACTCCTTTTAATCAGAGAAATGCCACGAACACTGCTAAAAGCTCCATAAAACAGCCATGAAGACCAGAAGGTTACGTCACTGGATTAGTATTGTCTCACTGATGCGGTGGCATGAAGACAGTGTCTTGTTTCCCTCGGTATGCTTGTCCACGTTCGACGGCAGAGTACAAGACGTCAAGGAGCGATGTTTGTACACTATATAAGTGACATTTCGGTCCCGAAGTTTTCACATATATCGAGGCATTACTTTAATACCAAACTCGGACGTCGTGAAACGGACATCAGGGCAGGCTCTAGCCAAACATCGTGAAATCGGTTTTACGAGCTCGGCAGTTACTTTCTGGCAGGTTGTACGACGTTCACCGTTGGACGTCCACGGGAAGATCCAGCTGTCAAACTCGGACGTCGCGGAACGTTGCACGGTTGCAAAGATACGGGTTGCTTTTATGAAGGATTTTACCGCAAGATCCGCCATTTCCCCCTCTAATTGCAGGTCCCTTTTACAATCGTGATTCTATATAGTTACGAATGGCCAGGGATTCTGAAGATTTTTCGAACCGAGGCGAGTCAGCGATAAAATCGTAAGATGGTCGCTGCAGATCAGACAAATCTACTTCTTTGGTAACCTTAGAGGGCTGTTCTTCTTATATTCTTCTTTATAATATTCTTTTTCATTAGAATATTTCCATTCTCCATGATTTTTTTTTTAAATTGATAGATATGAAACTGATGCAATACCTCATACAATAATTAAATGTTTAGTAATTGATTAGATACCGACATACCTGATAATGTAAACATTATTTTTAATAATAGTACAGTAGTTTTTAGTGACCCTCAGAGGCGCCTCTCGAGTGCTAAGGGTTAATAAAATTTGTTTAGAAAAAAGGTGTGCGTGTTGCACCTGTTGAAACTTGTTTAATTAACTGTACACAGTTGGAATTAATTCTGGAAGCTTTATATAAAAATATTCTTTATTTTATATTTGCTCATATAATGATAACGCAATATTTTTATTTTACAGCCCATATGAGACAGTTTAATTCGATGTCTATTGGGTGCTAACGTTCAGTGTGAAGATTTTCCGCCGTTTATGGTCACCTTGGCAATGTATGCCACCATTAGACAACCTGGTGGTATTGGTACGTCGGTGTATTGGCACGTCGGTGCATCGTCTGCAAAAGAAAGCCACATCGGAACCGCAGCTACGGGTGCATCGACTCCAAGGTGACCAGCTGCACTACGGCAAGCTCGTTGACCATCAGACACTTCGACTGGTAACACCACTGTGCAAAGTTAATTAGTTAATTACCGACCGCGCCTACCCCCTTTTCCAATTAATCTCGAGACATTGAATTTCCGGTCCCACGGTTTTCGATTTCCCTTTAACTGCCACGCCGTCGATGCATTATAATTGTGCATCAGATGAAAAATGAATTAACTACTAAATTTTACTACTTTCGAAATATTGCCAATCTTTAACACCAATTATACCAGCGTTGATTTAACGAGTGGGTCCAGATTTTCGAATTTATATTCATTAAATAGCTGAGGAACTAATCAATGTGAATTTAATCATTGTAATTATAAAGCTGCTTTCATTGATAATTATCGAACAATTCTCTTATAAAATTTCAATTTTAAAATGAAAATGATGTTAGAATAGGTGGGTCAGGAGATTATAATACTGCTTCCATTGATAATTATCGAACATATCTCTTTACTTTTAAACTTTCAATTTTCAAATGAAAATGTTGTTAGTCATTTTTATAAAAAATAGTCGCACAACGTTCGTATACATTCATTTTCTTCTAAAATGTTTCTGCATAATGCAGCAGATTAAGGACTAAATTTGAGACGGTTGCTCATTGAGATATTTCTAAAAATAAATTTTTCTCGTGACTGAATCTCCTGCAGAAGATGCCGTTAACTATGGAATAATACGAATCACCCTGAATACTTTAAAAATGAAAATCTGAGACTGAGTTCTAAAATAATGTTTGTGGCCGGTGCATTTAGAGTCTGAAGAACGGTTGCAGAGTGCAGGTTCGGCTGACGGTCACGTTTTATTCGCGAAATAATGAAGTAGCGGCCTCTCTGCTTGGTTCGGTAGCTAATATCGGTCGCGAGGAAAACGATGATCGCGGGCGTCACGTCGCCGAATCATTTCTCCTCGAGTCGAAAAATCAATTTACCGCGAGAAGTAGGTACTGGTTGCGGTCGTTTGATCACGCCCCGGTACGTGACGGGTCGGGGCCGAAAATATTTTTCGATAATCGACGTACCCGCCGGCTCGGGAGGAAAAAGCCGCAGGAACGTGATAAATCGCCGGCGAATGAAACCGAGGCTGCGTTCCGAGGAACGAAATGGGACGATGCCGTCCGAGAAACGCGTCGGCGATTATTTAACCTTGTATTAATAACCGGCCATCTAACTCGGCCCTTCGGTTTTTGAGAAATTTCATTCAGTCGGGACTTGCCACATTTTTACTCAAATGTTTTCCGCGTAGAATGATATTTTTGTTGTTAACATTGAAAGTCTTCAGACGTGTTTAAAAAATTATTTTATAGGAACACTTCTTTTAATACTATTCAGTAATCCAATCACGTCTTTCATAATTTTTAAATATCATAGCATTTTTGTTTGTAACGTTAGAAATGTTTAAACACGTTTAGGAAATGTCTAAACTAGTTCCAAAAATTTTTTTAAACATATTTAAATGTTGAAAACGCTGTAGGAAAATATACTGTTGTATTTAGAATAGTTTATAGAACAATTCGATACCAGAAACACTTTAATTAATGTGCCACTTGATGAAGTGGAAGATACTACAATCAAATTCGATAATGAAGTTAAATAGTTGAAATAATCACAGGGCATCCAATCTGTGGCAGGAGAACTTTCAGAACAGCCCAGTTTAAAAGCTGATACAAGAACATCGGTTTGTTCCATCAGATTCCACGATTGCACCGTATTTTCGAGCTTGCAGTTCCCTGCGATCTTCTTGCACTACAGATCACAAAACCAACCGACCGGTTTCGAACCGTGTCACGGAGATTCCTTGCTCTTGTAACGCTGCGCAGCGAAAGTTTAACGACTCCTGTTGTCCGCGAGTTATATTCTATACCGCTTCGGGTTACCTAATATTGTTTCCAAAATGTAATTTCTAGTACCTCTATAGAGATGCGGAATTAGAGCGGAAAATTTCTCTAATAACGTACCGCAATATTGCTCCGAATGGAACATTCTAGTCTGAATCGTCATCCCTGGTTAATCATCTGGTATGAAACAATATTAACACAACTAACTTGTAATCATGTAAATCAATACTATAAAAGTGCTCACCTTTTTACCACATAATCTTTAAGATTCAACGAAACGACCAAAAAAAATTTGCACAGAGACTTTTGAGAGGTTATTTTAAAGAAGAAGCTTTAAGTGTATGGTAGATTCAAGCACGAACGAAATTTTTCCATCCTCGTATAGCGATGGAAAGATCCTTGAATTTGCAAAAGTTTCGACTAAAATACCCATGCTTCTTCTCCCCCTGGCACAGAGTGCACGAATATGATAGAAGAAACTTGAGAGGGTACTATGAAATTGCTAGCTTCCCACTTTAAAATTAACCCGGATAGATTGCAGTACGATTTTTTTAAACGTAGTTATAATAATTTGAATATCAACAACTTTTAATATTCTTGAATTTGCTAATTTTTTTATTAAAATACCCATGCTGCTTTTCCCTTTACTGCATGAAGAAAAAATATCTTAAAGAAAAAGTAAGAAGGCAGTAAAAAGTAGAGGTTTCAAGCTTTCGAATGAGCCCAGATAAATTATCGTATGATTTTTTTAAACGTAGTTATAATAAGTTGAATATGAACAACTTTTAATATCCTGGAAATTGCTAAATTTTTTATTAAAATACCCATGCTGCTTTTCCCTTTACTGCATGCAGAAAAAATATCTTAAGCGAAAAGTAAGAAGGCAGTAAAAAGTAGAGGTTTCAAGCTTTCGAATGAGCTGAGATAAATTATCGTACGATTTATTTTAACAGAGTCATTTTTTGTGTTTTGAGAATATTGTGCTCTTGCACACTTTGCATTGCTGCAAGACAAATTTGCAAAGACTCAAAACTGCAAACGTGGCACCAATTGGCACGTGGAATTAGTATTTGGCCAGAGCCAGCAGTATAGTGTTCCAGCATTGGATCAGGCACAACCAGTGGAGGCTCATAAACTGTTGACGTGGAGCGCGTGCGAAAAACAGCCGTTCGCATGTCTCGTGCACAATGTCTTAATCGGTGCCGCATTGAAATTCAAACACACTCGGCCGTTGAAAGATTTTTATCCGGCTCTCTCGGCTTTCGTTCTAGCAGGGGCCGGATCCTACTAGACCAGTTTCTTGCAAAAGTCTCGCCGTAAAATGTTTCGTGACGTATTTATGGAGGATTATCGCATATCTAAACAATATGTATCATTCCGCGCGAGAGGGACGTATAATTCTTTCGCAATCGGCCACGCCACGGGAAATAAAGCTTACCCTCGTCCCCGGCGTCGACCTTTCAGACCGTTAACCCTTTAATGCTTGCCGTTCCTCGAAAAAGCTTTTTCGCGCTCTTTAGATATGTAAATAGACTCGTTAACGCCGGGGAAATACAGATCGCGAGACCGAAACTGTAGATTCATCGTTGAAAACGTCGTGTTCCGTGATCGTGATTGCGGACCTGGTTAACCGGGCGACGTTACATGATCGATCGACGCTATCGAACCGCTGGATGCAGTACGGTAGTGCCTCGTTGCTTGCACAGTCACTGGAATTATTATTTATTTTTTATTTTTTGTTTGTTATACAAAAAAATAGTTATACACAATTATACACAAACATATACACACAACCCTTTGCACTCGGAGTTATTTTAACTGAAAAATCAAATGTTTCTCGTTCTCTTTCCAAGTGCATACATTTCCAACTTCATTTAAACTGTAGGAAGTTAGCACCGTAAAGCCACAACGATAGCGTCAAGCAAAACCTGAGCTATGAAACAATCACTTGAACCAGGCTCAGACCTCCTAACAAAACACCTGACCTCCCCCTAAAAAAAACATGACGCATGATTCAGCAGCACTGCGAACCCCATTTGCCCAGTTCATTTGAAAACGCGGAAACCGAGCGAGGAGTAGGGCGTCGCGCGTTCCTCGACGAAAAAGAACTGTTTAATTAACCCAGGTGCTATCTGCGTAATAATTTGTTAGCGTGGCCGGTAATCGCGCTGGCTGCAATAAAATTTGCCTTGGCGCTAGCCAAAGAACTTAAAAAGGGAAGAAAGATAGGGTTAAGCATTCTCTTGGCGCGTTCGGGCGATCTAAAAGAATAGCGAGACAGTGGTGAAACGAGCTCGCGCACGAAAAAGACTAAGAAAGGGTGAAAAGGAGAAAAAGAGATAGAGTAGGAGAGGTGGAACGTTCTCCCTTTGGAATTTCATTAGCCGAGTGAAATTCTTCAGGGGAGCAGCCCTGTTCGAGAGATCTCTTTGGATACTCGCTAATTAGCCTTTGTATTTTTCCAGGCGATAATCTAGCCCTCGACGGGTGGTTTCTTGGTGGACACGCAAACCCTTTCGCGGAACGGCGCACCTCGGGGCCGCTGAAAATGAAACGCGAGAAAGTCGGTAGGCGGCGGTTACAGAGCTGTTGGTAGGGGTGAGTTTGTCAGTGGGGGGTGGTGGCAGGGAGGCAGAGATTTCGTTCGGTTTCGTTTCGTGCCGATTGCGATATCGCGAAACGATATCCCAGGCCTCTGGACGTCGCTTATCTAAACGACGCGACGCGGAAACCGCTGCGCTGCGCCGCGATGCCAGCGTATTTTCTTAAAAGGATAAGGCAGGTTGAAGGCAGGAGGTTGCCCCGACCAACGGCAGATGGTGCACCATTACGGCACGCCTCTGTCTACCGCTATCTAACGCCGCTTATCAACCAGATCGCATCTTCGATTGCGAATTTCTTGATGGACGCGGCAGCTCGCAATCTTTCCTCCACTTCCGTTTCGCGATTGGCGAATTTGTACTCGCCGTCTCGAGGATGATGGCACACGGATGTTTAATCCTACGATGCATGATCGTTCGTCAGATTTCCATGCGCTTAGAAAAGATCCACTACGGATTCTACAGGATCTATAAAAAATAATGATCATCCCAGGGGTGAATCTGCACCTCTGAAAAGAAAAGAGAATATATTTTACAAATATAACATAAATATATAAAGTCAACAGTAACGGCATACGCGAATCCATAATAGAGTTTGAAATAAACATGTCCAAATAGTTTATAATTAATTTTGTATTATGTACGACCGTGTAAATTGCTGTACAAATTGTACGGTTATTTTGCAATGTCGAATTCGCGATAGGAACTGTTCCCACATTTCAGTACAGTTTGAACATTTCCAGCGGAAGCGTGCGAAACACTCTGAAATTAATGAGTTTCCATTGTACGAAATACTTCTACAACTAACTCTCTAAACAGCCCTTTCAAACATTTTATATAGCAATATAGTCGGGGCGACACAATAGACGCTCTTTGAGTTCTAATGTATAAGCAAATTACACGCCTCTCGCAGCTGAAGCAAATGAAACTGTTCCGCCTGAAAAGCCGATTTGTTTCCGGAAAGCGGACATACATACATATACTATATTACAATATGTATGATATACATATATGTAATACATACATTCGTACATTTATTACGCGCACTCTCCGCATGAAATGTGTGGCATGAAATCGTAGCCGCAAAAGTGAAAATTCGAGGGAAGAATTAGCAGCGCCGCAGAGGTTGAATATAAGCAACGAGGGGTTAAATTGATCAATGACCTAGCTCTATGCATTAATATTCAACATGCACAAAAAAATGTAGAACAGCCAGTTTTAATTCAATTACTTTATTTAGATTCGAGAACTTTGAGACTGCTATAATATTAAAATTATTAATGAACTACATATATTTTTTATTTACCTCCTGTTTGCCATAATGTACACATTTTTCAATTCACATAAAGATTTGCAGTCTAGCATGTAATTAAAACATTATTAAAAAATAGCTAACGTGGTTCTTGAACCTGAAAATTCAAATCCAAATGATCGAACTTTTGCGCCACGAATAAAAATTTGTAATATAGTAGTATGTAATGTTATATAGGATGTCCTGAAAAGGCTCTACTCCTTTTAAGAGGATGATTCCTAAAGTCATTCGAAGTAACTTTTATTTATTTATTTCTGTTAAAGAATTTAAATGAGAGAATTTAAAGAATCTCAGAAATCAGCTGTTTCAAGGAAGTGCATGTATCTGTAAATATAATATAAAATTAAAATATGATGAACAGACTTATCAGTCGCAACACAAGAAGATTTTTCTGAAAATCCATTAAAAGCTAGTGCAACTATCTCCGATTTCTGCATCCGAATGCACACACACGCCGCGCCTAATGCAATTGCACGTCAGGCAATTTCGCGTGACTGAAGGTGTGTTCAGCGACTTTTTGTCGGCCGGTGGTAAACAACGGTGGAAATTTAACTAATTCCGCGCGGTGCGGGGAAGGCTTAATTAACGCGCGGCAAAGTCGTTGAACAAAGCTTGAAAGTGTTTGCGGGTGGCGCGCGCTCCGCCCGTGGCTCTTACAAATATGAATAACTTAATGAACAAATGGAATGCGTTTAATGAGACCGCGCGATTACCGCGCCGCGGCGTAACAAAAATCCTTTCGCGTTTTTCACCGCAAATCTTTGTTCGCGGGCGTAAACACAGTCGCCCGGGAAACAATGGCCGTCGCTTTCCCCCGTTTATTACGTGTTCTCCGGGAAACAATACCGTTCGATAAACACCCCGCGAGCATGCTCCCTCGAATTTTCGTTAAGTTCGTTAGTGTCGCTCATTTTCTCTCTGTGTGCGTCACGCGGAGCAATGTTTTCCGATTTAATTATAAAATTACAGCCGTCTGTTTGTCCGTCATCAATGATTCCGGATGACGAAATAATGAGACCGGCAAAGCAGCCATCTGCCGCAGCCGAGCTCGTTAAATCGACCAATGAACAAGTATTAAACGCTCTCCCGCTGTTCTACCCCTGATTGCGAAAAGCGAGAGCCCGGAGCCGAATTATTTTAGCTAATATTTTGTTTTTAACGGGACATCGCGCGGTAATGAGTCGCCATTTTGACCCCTTGCCTTTTACTTTTGAACATCCGAATGATGTTTCAACCGAATTTCATGGTAAACGCGTGTGCTCTTGGTCTCTTTGCAATCTACGCGAAATTCTGTTTCGATGCTGTTGGTAATGTCCTTTTGATTCGCTGGAAATGTTTCAGTCTTCTTCAATCATTCACGCACAATGTCCATTGTCGCCTTTTTGTCTGGATAATCACCTTCATTGTGGATTGTTAACAAAATTCGTGTATGGAATTTTGTTCCCATTTGTTAAAGAACAATTAACACTTTACTTACTGGATATTTTCTTCATAGGATTTTAAAAAGGAAAGTTGAGAATTCTTAAATATATTGTTTAAAATCAACAGCAATATCATTTATAGTTTAACAAATTTTTAGTTGTGTAACACCTTCTTCTGAAATTATTAAAAATAAAACAAGATTGTTCAGCATTTTTACATACAGTTCAGTCATTGAGATATAATTAATTTTGACGTTGAAAATTTCAGGACAATGGGCCAGATAAGGAGCAGTTTCAGGTGCAGGTGAAAATGTTAATCGGACGGGACGCAGTATCCGTCGCGGGGGCATTTTAATTTTTACTTTTGGCAGCCCGGCCGGAGACTGCATACATATTCCCTCCGTCACGGGGAAATATGACGGGAATATAAAGAACGTCGGCGCATAATATCGCGTGGAAAATAAGACCTGCGGAAGAGGAGTCGCGCGAGTAACGTAATATCGCAGGCCCGAAAATTGCAGCGGACCGTGTCGCTTAAAACATTCTTAAAAATTCGCTGGGAGAAAGGAAATTCATGCGATATGTTTTCCTTGGGATCCGAAGTCGAATTGCCGGCCGTCGAGATGACAAAGCAGTCAGATCATTAGACTGCGAATCATTATGCATTTATAGCAATCTTAAGTAGACGAATTTTAAAATCGTGAGAAAATTTAAAAAATTAATAATGTCAAAATATGATGTCTCGTCTATTAAAATTAGTAAAGGAAGAAATAATATTCATTTCGATTTTACATTTTGCAATCGACGCAGACATTTTTTATTTTGCAAAAAGATCTGCAGTCTTAATTATTATTAGTGCTTAGACAGAATTCAAAGGTTTCCTTCGGACAAGATTTATGATGCGAACGTGCCTAAACAACTCTTCGAGAATCAAACAAAGTAAGGTCATTTGACGACCAGTCAAGACATCTGTTTGATATTTAGTTTTTCTGGTCTCGAATTACCTGGAACTGTTGCGCCGTCGACCGAGTAACATCTCGCCCCACTCCTCCTTCCCAGGGCCTCACACAGAACTACGGGAAGGAGGTCCTAAAGGTCAAAGTGTGTACTGATTGGGAAATGGAACTTTCTGCAGGAACCAATCGGTGCGTCCTATTTCTTATTAGAAAATCCAACGAGCGTCGCGCTAGAACTAGAAGACAAAATCGCTCAGTTGAGTTTTACGCTCTAACGTCGTGACTTGTCAGTCGTTCATAATACGTTCAAATTTAGCATCACGGTAGTTCATTGTCCAACGGTCAGGACATCCGACAAAAACGGGATCGCGCCGATCAAAATCCCTCGCGAACCGGATCGAATCAATCGAGATTCTTCGTGTGCGTTTAATCATTTTTTTATGTGAACTAGCTGTCCAAGATTAACTTGGCGGGCAGTGATCCGAAACAGTCGCGAACTTACGGTTCCGCGATTTAACATACGTTCCTCATTATGCTCGGACAATCCAGTTGGATTTTAAGAGGTTAGCTCGACAGAATTTTCATTTTTCGTCGCATATAATCTTAACATCGGTGTGCTCATGGTAATCGAGTTCTTGTCGAGGACCAGCAAGCCTGGCTGGAAGCTGAAAGCTTGGCAATCGCCTCGGCCATATCGCCGGCAACATTACAGTCGCAGACGTTACAGTTACCAGTCCCAACGAATCCAGGACTCGTCCGTTCCTTATTCGTCCGGCAGCTTTTTACAGAGGACATGCGGGTGTCCCGTTTCTTTGGTGAGTTCGTGACCCGCTGCTGATCGTCTACGAAAACCGTCTCCCCGATCAGAACGCCCAGATTCTTTCCAGTCACAGATTTATCTTACGCTCCGGAGAAGATCGCGATATTTGTTCGGCCCGTTTCAAAGCAGATTCTTATCCGGCAGACTGCCTCCCCCGTAATCGATTTAAAATGTTGCTCCCTTGTTTCCATTTCCGAGCAAGTCGCGCGTCCACGATAAAAGCTCGCGAGAACTTACGAGACTCCAGTTGATCGATCGATCGATCCGGACAGGCTCATTTCCCCTTTCGGAGGATCCACAGATCCGCTGTTGCGCTCCTCCTGCGACACCGTGCCAAGAGATTGCTTCGGATTCTTTATTTTCGGGGCGGCTTTTCGATGTGCACCGAAAGTCACAGTAGAATAAAACGAAATTCGAACAAGCTGTTATTGAGTTTCCGTTCTATTTTCATCTGGCTGAATAAATTCCAGAACATCCTGTATAGCGGGTCGAGCGGAATGTTAGTTAGCGAGACATCGTCGATCGAAAAATGTTGATACTTGAATGCGATAAATTTTATCCCGAATATTTTTTGACAGAGTCGATAGACGCGACGAGTCAGCAACGAATATTTAAATTCGCTACGAAATTAAAGGTAGAAGTTTATCATTTTGACCGGCAATTTAATTTCCTAGTAATTTGAACGTTTAGTAGCACGGTGCACGTCAACTCGACAGTTTAAAAAATCGAATGGCACGTTTTTAAATTTCATATTTATAAAATACTGTCGTAAAGGGATTTTTTAATATGTGAATAATTAACGAAGCTGCAGCACTGAAAATGACTGCACGTCATGTCGGAGAAATGCTCACGAGAAATTTTAAACGCGTACCTTCTTTTTTTAAATCGTAATTTTTTACACTTGCAAACCTTCCGAAAGTATTCGTGCAGTTCATATCAAAATACGTAATCCGTTACGAAAGGATCCGCATTTTAGCAATGAATGTCATAAATTGTCGGAGTTGATTATTCTCTTTCGAAATTGAAATAGAAATTTCATATCGTTCGTATTCCAATTACATTTCTAAATTCGAAAAATCTCCGTAGTATAATTTTCACGCTAGAGAGGGCTTAAATTGAAGCTGGAAGATTGCGCTTTACGACAGGTCCATTTTTTAGAAAAATTCAGAATCTGGTTAAAACATTCATAAATCGCGCTTGGGTAAAGATGGCGGGATAGCATTGCACCTATAAAATGATTTTATAAGAATTATTTGTATAAATATCTTTGGTAGAACACGTATTATAATAGGAGCCGCGCAAAGTCTAAATAAAAACTATCTCGTCATTTTTATAGAGGAAGGCATGTATCAGTTACTTTTAAAGCTCGGTAGCTTTAGTGTTACAGATGTTAAATCAGTCTCCAAAGATATTGTGGACAGAGTCCGTTATCTACAATTGCCGAGGACAATTTGTATAAAATTCTACAGCCCGCACCAAAACCGTGAACGCGAGAGTGCTTTTCGAGTTGCAAGCACCATCGAGCAAAATGATCGTGGGACCAACTAATGAGTCCTCAGCACACGGACACACCTCAATAGTCGGAACACCGAGTCCTTCACCTGGCCACGGTCTAGATACAGTAGCATCCCTTACCCGCCGAAATTTCAAATGGTCCAGCAGCCCTTCAGAGTTCCTTATCCCAGTGTTACCCGATAATAGCACCCGAGGTAGCGTCCTCGAGTTCCCATTAATCTCTCAAATAAAAATTCATCTGGCCTAACAAAAGGAGCAAAAAGGACCAGGGGAAAAAAATTCTTTCTCTCGGCGAAACTTCTTCCGGGAAATTAGCGTAAATGGGGAAGGAAAAGAGGAGAGAGAAAAATAGAAAGGAGATTCTTTGCTCGCCCGGAGCAACTGGATGACTGGAGCTCCAGGTTGTTCCTCATCGTCGTCGTTATACTTGATAACGTACAGTTGCGTTATCCGTCTTCGATCGAGCGTAGAAAGAGCGCTCGAAGTGATGAGGTATCTGATGCGACACGAACTTTCCATCAAGGCGGCACCACGATCTTCTGGCGTGCATAACGGCCTTGAAAAAGGAATTCCTCGTTATCAAACAGCCTCACACCTCTACCTCAACCCTCCCTTAACCGGCAGCATTGGCAATCCAACGCGGATTCAATCAATTATTCCAAGGAGAATGCCGATTCTCCAATGTGAATTTCCTACAGATGGAATCAAGGGTGGTGTCTGCGGAGAGGTCAGAATGAATCATTTTGGATTTATGAGCGTATAGTGCAATCTGTGTAGCACGTACTCTGAATAAGAATTCGATCATTAATCTTGTCTTTGAGGTTTCAGAAATTTCGTTATAAAAGCAGATGCCATGAGAGTGTAGCCTAGTCAGATTTGAACATTTTTTTACCACGTTTTTATTAGTCTGTTTGTCTGTTTGGTGACAAATTTTGCAATTGATTTTAAACTAACTTCCTGATGAGCTAGAGAAGAAAATTTTTTCATATACAATAGTATGTTTGTTTGTAACATTTTGAATATTTAACCGTATCTAAATAATTTTTTAATCGAGCAGTTTCTACGAGGATGGTTCAGACATTATAATCGTTGATAAGAAATTAAGCTACAGTGTTTGAGGAAGTGTTGATATGATCAGCTCATCTAAAAGTCTGTTTCGCGTAGCGTTTTCTCAGAAATGACACGACTTCTTTCCAGGAATGATTGTCTTTGCCGCAAACAGATGCGTCTCTCGTCCCGGAATCAAGAAACCTTTCATCCCTCGGCATCACTCGCGAGAAGGAGCCGTCGTTATTACAAACGCGAGCGCCTTTGCCACAAAAATGAATTTTCGCAGCGCTGGACGAGTCATCGTTTGAATCGCGAGTACATCTGGCCATGTTTCTCGCTCGCTTCTTCCTCTGTCTGTCGGCTCGCCACGCTTAGACAAAGTAACCGGTATTTATCAAAGAAAAGCTTTTCGGGCCCTTGACGAGCCTTGGCAGCCATTTTTCGCGGACTCGCGCGGAACGAGCCTGCTGAAAACCAAGCCGAGGCTTTACCTCGTCTCTATTGTGTTCCCGCTGCCTTCGTTCCCGTCGAATTGTCTTCCTAGTATCGCCGGAAACCTCTTTCAGGCCTCCGAGCAATTAATTACTCTTGGATACAGTCGCTCCAATTTTCTGCTTCGGCTACTCTTTCGATATCAAGTATCGGACACTAAAACTAGCTGATTCTCTTGCATTAGTGATAAACAGACCACGAATCTCTACGCAAAATAAACATTTCACCTTATTCATAATAATGAAAGTTGAGTAGAATTTTATTTTAGTCGAAAAGATTGTGGTGGTTAATGCATATTTTTATTTTACCATTTATTTGGCCATTTTAAAACCGCGCAGAATATTTTTGAAAACGAAAAAGTTTCTTGAAATGATCTCAAGGATCACATTCTGTAAGATTCAATATCAATATAATTTATATTAATATAATTCAATATAATTTCGTAGTTTGTTAGATGAAAATCACACTAAACATAGCTGAACGATTCATCAATTCATCAATTGAAAACCATCAATTGTTTCAGCAAGAAAAATTCCAATTAAAAGAGCAGAGGTTTGCTTTCGGGTGAAATTTATTGAAACACAGCGAGACAGTTAAAATCGGTGCGAACACATTGCAGCGCAGAAGCGTGCAAGCAAGCGGGTGCAACATCGATGCGAAATCTCAATTTCGTTAGCTTTTGCAACAACAGCCGTCGACGGGATCGCGACGGCCCGGGTGTTGCGATTTCCCAGCGTTCGGTAACTATCCTTTCGCGTAACGTTTCTTCCTCGTTGCGAGTAAACTGGCCAGCGGCTGCGAAAATAAAAAGGAAATATGGCCGACCGGGAGATATCTTTTAATTGCCGTTCCATACGCGAGAGGCGAACGAAGAAACGTAAATATCGGCTGCGGTGTATCGCCGGGACGCTCGCTGGATGCGAACCAATATTGGCAAATAACGAAATGAAGTCAGATGGAACGGACCGGTGGAACGTAATTTAAAATGTAGGTGTCGCCGGCGTGCTTGGGAAATATCGGGCTCGAATCTCGACTGTCGAATTGAATGTTCTGCGATTCGTCCCCTGGGACAAATTGCAAGAATCACGATAAGAAACTTTTAATTATGTGGTTTCGTGTGACTCGCCGAATACTTCGTGTCCCTGTATGTGCATGTATATGTGCAGTATTTTCTCCGTAAATGTCCCAAAACTCTATTTTCCATTATTTTTTTATGGGACTTTGATGGTCAAATTAGTGGCATTTTTCTAATAGAAATCATACTAAGTATGATATAATTCCGATGATATTTACTTGTGTAATAGACAATTAAAGTTTCGGGCGCAACTCTCTGCGTCTCTTCCTTTCCCATACGCTATCGTTCCTCGCGCCCGAAACTTTAATTGTCTATTACACAAGTAAATATCATCGGAATTATATCATATTTGGTATGATTTTAATCAGAAAAATGTCACAAATATGGTCATCGAAGTCCCATCAAAAAATAATGAAGTCGTTCTCTACGTTAGGCAAAAGTCAAAGAATACTGTGACTCGGCAGAGCCGTCTTGGGGACTTACATGGATAAAATGCTGTATGTATTTGGCAGCACAGCGAACGTCACAGTAAAATGGATAAGCGATAAGACCGCGGCGAAACACGGTGAAAAAAGCCCCCCGTCGAGCAAGTGTTCCGAAATTGCAAAGAAATGAAAAGTCAGCTCTCGTGCGCGTAACGCCGAACCATGAACTGCGCCGTTAAATGCATATTCAGCCAGCGCGGGGGGTCGTTTATAAATTTTAATCAAGCCGGAATATCCGTCGGGCGATAAAAAATTATGAATAGTCGGCGGATCGGCGGGAGACAGTAAAGGGTAACCAGCCGGAATCAGATTATGCAGAACGACACCGTCCCACTTTGTGCGTGGAATAATATTCTGCTAATTGATTTTCCTGTCGCGGCTTGCATCGGCCTGTGTAATGGCGGAACGGTACGGAAAGGGTATGACGGAGTTTGAGGGGTGTGCCGGGGATGAATTGAAGAGGGTTGGGTTATTTAAATATCGCGGGCGGACGGATCAAAAAGATATCGGAGGCGGATGGAATTTTTCTCCGTCATCGGCCGGTCGGGAAATTAAGCAGCGGAGAGCACTTTCCGCGATAAACCGGATTCATTAGCGCGCGAGCAGCAGCGGCGTGAGCGTGGCAGCGCAAGATTTTTCGTTACACCGGAAGTAGGTCGGGAATTAACGGAGCGACGGGATACGCGCGAGATTGTATACGTGGTGAACTGATGTTTGCATCTGAAATATCTTTGCTGGTTTCACGATCTAAATTTTTAAAATAGAGGCGAGACCAGGAATGCGAAAAAACCCATTTTACTTTTTAACCTAACAATTCTCAGAATGAAATTCAAAGATAAATATTTCAATTACAGTATCTGCTAAACTAATCATTTTTCGACATGGGCTGGTACTTTTTCGTATGTAACGAAAAATAGACGGTTCCATTTAGAAAGTGGAAAATATCTCCACTTATGAAGGGGTCATGTACATCATATTTTTCGTGCAACGCATAATTTATACATCTCGCCCTGTTCCGTGAAAATATCAGAATAAACATTTTCTTCCTGCGACAAACTCGAGTGAAATGAAGTTCATTTTCTTTCTTGACATGTTCAATAAGTTGGAAATAATGTAACAGTATTTTTACATTCTAATGTTTTTCACTGTTTTAGGTGAAAGCTACTCATTTGCGTTCTAACTTTATCAAATCCGCTGTGTAAACATTAGACTATCGACCCGGTGGAAAGCGAAACAGGGTTACACCGGTAGGGAAAAATACCTACTATGTCTATTTTTGCAAAGAAGATCCACCCGGAATTCTCTTTAATAAATTTTACCGCGGATAAAAGAAATGTTATGTTGAATTCGCGCAGCGCGCGGACCGACGAGATATTTAATGGATGCCGGGGGTGCGGAATTTTAGGTCGTGTAATTTACACGGGCACCGGAACATGGATTATTATGATTTACCGTGGAGAGCACGACTGTACCGATAACCACATATTTCGTATAAATCATTGGCTATTGTGATGATAACATGGGCCACGAAAAGTAAACGCGGCGTTAATGCTCCGCGCGGTTTTAGAGTACATTCCTTTTTCCTGAAGACGTGGATCCAAACTTTGCTCGTCGGCAATTTTCTAATAGTCTCTTAAACATTGAACGTCAGTCGTTAAACATCTCCCGAATAAAATATTTAAATATGTTTTTATGCGAAGATTTTTTAAGAATACGTTCATTTTTTTCGCACATTTTTTTTCGTGGTTTTGTAGACATTTAAAAATTGATTTTTCAACACCAATTACAGGGATTGCTTTGTTGGTGACAAAAAGGATGAATCTCAGTTATCTCGGATTTCATCCTATTTATTTGATTCGATGCATTTCTGCATATGCAGCGAAATAAACGAGAAACATTCGAGATCAATATACATAACAGAGTAACGTAGAAACGCAACAATAGTTCCAATGAACTTTAGGACTACAGTAATAAGCGAACTTATCATTCCACTGGGCACCACGTATAAATTCGCATAACTGAAACCGCGAATCTTGCTGGCTGGTCAATAAAAACAAAAAAAAAAAATGAAAAAATTGATAGAACGTTGAATCGAGCGAAACGAACGGCCGCTTATAAATCTCATTGCGTAACAGGCAATCGGGATTTAGCCGCGCACGCTCCGCTGAAACGTTAATGAGCAACCGAGCCGAGTCGTTGAATTATTTTTCCGCGCTTGCATTCGCGACGCTGTCCGCGTGCACGCGATGCATCATCGATTCGCGAAAAGTTCCCGTTATGCATGCACGCCCCGGATGTTTCGGTTTGATGGATCGCAATTAAAACTATCGGGACCGGCCGCCCATCGCTGGACAATTTCGATTCATTGCTGGACGATAAAAATCGATGTCTGTCGATTGAAATGATCAAAATTCCATTTTCCATATATTCGCCTGTACACAATGTGTTTTTACATTCTTCAATTTCTGATAGACTGCGAATCTTGGAACATCAGAATTGTCTGGTAAATAAATATTTGTGGGTCATTGCAAAGAGTACATTTTTATAAGAATATATTTTAACTTAAAAATTAAACATTTCATCCGACCTTGTAATAATACCATTGTATATGACTTTTTTATTCATTGATTTATTTTATTTTTTGATCTAAAGTAAGATTGTAACGTTGAAATTAACGTGATAATTTGCGAAATTGTTTTTAAATAAGAATTAATCGACCCAGTGCGCCGATAGCGTTAATATATTTGTTATTAACAACTCTACGATCGATATACGGAAATACTTACTTCATAAAATGCTTAAATATGCAGTGATTGATTAGACACAAACATATTTAGTAACGTGAACAGTCAACAATATCGTGAATAATGGTAAAGCAATTTTTAGTAGTAACTCTGAGTTACCGTTCGATTTCCAAGAGTGAATATTGGCGATTTTCGGAGAATTGGACACTCAGCGTTTTGGATCCGCAGTATGTAGATCACGGACGACTAAATTTCGAGCGAGTTCGTCTTTCCAGCTTCCGGTTCCGTTCATCTCCTTAGTTTCTCTCGCCTCTCCCCTCCATCTTCTCTGCCCGGAATTTTCTCGGAAGGAGCCGCAATTTAATTCAATCTTCATAAACTCGCCCGGCCGGATCCGCAGTTTATGATAATGGCCGGCACATCGAGCGAGTGCCATCCGGGATCGACTGACACTGCAGATTTTCTCGTTCCTCATTCCAGCTCCGAAAAACGCATCACTCCTCGAGCATTCGATTATTCTCACTTTTCACGAGAGTTTCCAAAAGTGTCGCGGCCCTCTCCTATTCTCTTTCCCTCTCTTTCTTTCTCTATAGCTTTCTTTGGACAGACAGATTGCGAATTACTAGCTATCGAACCGTGTGCACCGCTCGTTTCGAACTCCACTGATAATTATTAGACAATTTTATTATTTTATTTAAATTTATCTCTTTGGACAAGCGATCTTGTTAATTGAAAAAAATAATGTATAATATTTTTAGTGCTCAATCTAATGTTGACACTAGAACTAACCGATTTTATTTTATTATCTAATTTACAAAAAAGATTAAGACGATATCTTCGTTAGATTCTGAGACAACAGCTTGAATGATCGTGCAACTAGCATGAAAATAAGTGGAATAGAATTTTGTAATCCGATGCTTCGTTTTTGAGATAACCGCTTTGAAAATTCGTCGATTACGCACGCCGTTGAGCAGCCATTGGCTGGCGGCTTCTGATCATGATCTACCGCTTCTACTTCATGCATACAGAGTGGCACGCCTAAAGTAAAACGACCTAAGTATCTTTATGAAAATTATCCCGACGCCAAAGTTGTTCTTGATGTAATGCGAAGGAAGTATCAATGGACGAATATCCAGCAAGAATATTTATTCTCCAAGATATCTTTTTGTATACAGTTGTATAGTTGAAAGTGAAACGAAACTGGCGAGCGAAATGAAAGTAGCATTTACGCGTCACTGAATATTTTCTACTATTTCTTATAATTTATTAAAATTAGAGTGATTTGACAATCAGTGGACTACGGAAAAATGAAACTTCTCCGTGTGATTTTCAAGGGAAAGGAATTTGAATAGAAATTTATTTCTCCTGTTAATAATTTCAATGGATCGTTCTGATACTTTCACGGTTTTATGTTTAATCGATTTTTGCCATATAAGTGTAAAATCCGCAGTCTGATAATCAGTGAGAATTTCGTTAGGAAGTCAGCGAGTTAGGAGTATTCTGTTCGCGGAAGATCGAAAGCCGAGATAGATTTCACGCAGGGAACAGAATGAAGTACGTCGTGCAGCGAGCTCGTCGCGCGATGTCGCTTGTCGGCATAAGAAAGATAAATTTTCATTTGCCCGGGACCTGTCGCCATAACTCTCGGACCGGCTGCAAGGGTTTTCATGATGTTTCTGATTGTGAGTGACGTCCGTTGGAACGCGGATTAGGTCCTATAAGGTCTCGCGCACTCTTACCAATGAAATGCCTAATACCACTGCCGACGCTAAATCAGTATAAGAACGTAGAAAACTCGAAATCGTTTTAAAAACTATATAAAACCCTAAAAATAGCTTAAAGAAAGATTGAATTCCAAGGGATAGTTCGCACTCCCAGGAAAATACGTATCAACTTCCAAGATCTCGGCATGAAACGTAACGAGATAATACTACATAAATCGAAAGCAAACACGGAATGAGGATGGAACGAAGGATCACGTTTTGACGCGGCCTCGAGGATCTCCCTCGTACTTACTAAATGAAGAAACTTGTCGTACGAAATCTAACTTCGCAGACATTAACTTCGGGAGATACAACCAAAGGTACGATATGTTACGAAATAATCAAACAAATCGAAAGAGAGAAACACGGAAACGAGAAAAGTTGGACGCGAGATGATGAAACGATAGCGCATTGGAATAGCGAGCTGAACATAATCTTAATCAATCTATGTGGCGAAGAGTTTCTCATTCAAAATCAAAATTCCTTATTTTTGGTTTTTCGTTGATTACACTTTTGTCATCGCGTTCGTCTTGATTTTCCGATTCACCTGTCACCGAACACGATATACTCACCATTAAAATTTCGGACTTCACATTTACAGAATTGGTGACCCCAGAGTTGTGCAGAATTATAATTGAATTACTCCAGAATTATAATGACAAAGTAATTAAATTAAATTGTAATTCAATTAGCACAACTCTGGGTGATTATAAAAAAAACAATAGATTATAATAATAAAAACCACAAATAAGGAATTTTATTTTCGAATTCACGAGGACTGGTACGGGTCCTTTAAAATGTTTGCCGAGCTCCTCTAACCTCCATCTCTTTCCCTCTCTACTTTCCAAATACTACAAAGAATGTAGCACCTCTTCTATAACTGTGACTCCGCAGATTCGACGGTTTAACAGTTACGGAGAGAATGCTGTACAGCGATGAGTACTGGAGTTCCGGTCGGTTGGACTCATCAGGGAAACTGGAGCCGGGCACGGAAGGAGAGAATAAAGGAAGGAAATGGAGTGGTCGCGTCTCCTCGGAACGCGTCTGTTTCCCGGGCCTCCTCTTCTCTCTGTCTTTCTCCCTCTCAAGGTCTCCCGGTTGCTCCTTTCGACGACATCCTGCGCTCTGCCAGTCCCGGAACAGCCTGTCCGGAATATCTTTTAAATATAAAGCGTTCGTGGAACGCTGAGATGGATGCTGGATTTGCCTGGTGCCTCGACCTAATTTACTCGACTCGCTGCTTCTTTCTTCTCCCGATAAAGAGGAACGCTTCCGTCCTCTCGGATCTACACTCGCAGAGAGCTCCAGTGATAACCGAGGGAACGGACGGTGTTATTCGATTTCGCCAGACAGAATTTCCTGACTGCGCCTTTAATATACAAAGTGTTGCGCGAGCGTTGCATCGAATGGACCAGATGCACCGATACCGTTGCACCGTGCGCTAGAAACCTGTTTTTCGTAGCCAAAATTTAATTTTTCGAAGTAATGCAATTTATGAATTAAATTCTAAATAGCTGCTATGTGAATGAAATAACAAAATATCAATTGACGACTCTTTTAAGGGGTGAAATTTCTTGTCGTAGAAATATTTTTCTGCAGAAAGTGTATAAGATTAACTGTTTGCTTCAATCTGTAAAAAAAATGAAATTCTATTGTACAAGGGAAGAGACCTCCCTCAATTTGAAACAAACATCTAAAATCATCCCCAGCTCTCAATCAAACCTGTTCCCAGAGTTCCCTCGTCCATAGAAAGACGTTTATCAAGCAGCATCCCAGATCGAGTTCTCCCTGTCCGTCCCGTCGTTTCCGTTCACGGAAAACAAGAAGTCCAAACGATAGTTTGAATTGCTAAAATCCCGGCAGCCGAATGCGACGCCGTCTCATTACTATTCCGAATATAATAAGTCGGCAGTTGATAGCGCCGCTGATTCTAGCCGGCGACGTCCCGTTCGTTCCGTTTCCGTTTTCACAAATTTGCATACGACCGGGAGAGAGAGAGTCACCACACCGAGTCACTGACTATACCACTGACTATATCACTGCCACCCTTCCGCGACGGCCATTCCATTCGAAAAAGTGAACGTCCGGATCATTTCACGAGTGCTTTCGCGTCTTAAGCAGCTTAACCCCGCAAAAGGGGATGAAGGGACCGAGCCACGAATTTAGGCTGCGGTTATACTAAACGCGAGTTTGAAATTTCAACTCTTATTTGCGTTCGATTCAATTTTCTTGTGTCGCACATTTCTTAGCGCAGTTGCCTTTCAACGTGTCGTAACTTCATTCTCGATATCAATTTTTTATCGAAACCGTACGGTTTTCTGTAGATATCATTGTAGAGTATGAAAAGACGAATCCAACGAGTACAAGGACCATTCCTTTACGACCATTCGTACTCGAGATATTTACTTCCGAAAAATTAATTCGTTTTTTTGTTACTCATTGTCCTAGGACACAAATATCTTGAGATTGAGTAGTCGTAAGGATATGATCCTTGTACTTATTGGATTCGTCTTTTCATACTCTACATACTCACAAAAGTCAATTCCTAAAATATTGCCTTCGCGTATCAACTATTAAATCAAGGAACAACGTAAAAGTACAATTTCTGTACAATTGCAAATGTTCCAGTGTAACCGCAGCCATAAGTGTTTAAGACGTCCGTCACACGCCACATGGGGGACAAAAGAAGAGGGTTGGAACCGCTCGCTAACAAATTGCACGCGACTCAGTTCTTTGTGGGATTGCCATTCGCGAAAAGTGAGCGGAGCAGCCCTTGGGAAATGCCGAAGTAGCGCTAAACGATATGGAGCATCGCGATTCTTTACGATCGTACACAGGGGGTGAGAGGGCATGGAAGAGGCGGTGGGCTGGAATGGGGTGAAAGGGGCTCTTTCGGAAGATGAAAATTGAATGGCCGGCCGGGTAAATATTGTTCATCGGTGGGTCAACATTTGCGTTGCCCATAATGTTTGTTCGCCACTTTTTCCGTTGTTTAATCGAAGGCCCGCGGACTGACGGAGCTTACCGATGTATTTGCACATCTACGAAAAAAAGAAAAAATATATACAGATGAACTTAATTCAATTTCTCACCACTACCGTGGCGCTTCTGATTGATCGGAAAATCCGGAAACGTGGATGGACTCCGTCAAACAGAATTGCCTAAATACTGAAAGCAGTTACTTGCATCAATATTTATGTATTTTTATTAATTATATTTTACTACATTTGATCTTGATCTATTATAATAACGGTTTTGCTCGGTGTGCAATAATTTTTTCACAAATTCAAACATTCGTACCATGTCCTTCCACACACGAACTCGCATTACAGCCAGCCAATCAACAGAGCGCCGAGATTAATTAACGTGCAACGGAAGAAAGCAAGAAAAAAAAGAGGAGCAACGAGAAACAGGAAAACCGAAGAGAGCGTGGTTCAAAAATGAGAATTAACTGGTATTATTCACGGTCAGCTTATTAACAGAACACTGACATTAATTAATGAACAACGGAAAGCAAGAGAGAAAAAAACAAACAAGAAAATCGAGAAATGTAAAGTTCGAATGAACAGTGGATTTAAAATGGAAATAACGAGAAAGCAACCACTATATACTTCTATATTATGGAAATGTTCGGCTGTTCGGCGGACATCGAAAGTGTTAACGAGCAGGTGAAGCAAGAGAAGAGCGTAGCAGACAAAGAGGGAAACGGGGAACATAAAACTCGAAGGAAACGTGGATCGAAGATGAGAAAGAATTCAGGTAGCAAGTGATCCACGGAAGTAACGAGCGAGTTCTCGCGTGTCTAGCAATTTCTGTATCCCGTTCGACAACTACCAGGGCCAAGGATAGAATCAGTGGCAGAGAAAGAATGTGTGTGTGTGCGAGGGGCGCGGAACGCAACAAAGTAGAGCAGAACAAAACCGAGCGGAGCAGACGGAAAACGGGGGAAAGTTAAAGAATCGTTGCGGGCGCAGGGTGGCGTTACTTTCATCGGCGCATCCGCGCGTGCACACCGTGGAGAGTGCAACGCGGTGCAACGGCGCGCCGCGAACAAACGAATGACCCAACTCGACGAAACAAAGAGCACGTACGTGCACCAGATACAATGCCGTTGCAGAGGCAAGCATTAACTTCCCCTCCGCGTCGTTTGACAATTTTATCTTGCGAGGCCCGAGGGGAACGTCTCCGCCGGAGAAATATTTTTAGAAACCTAGCCCCTGTTTTTAATTAAAACACTATGCACCCGCTCCAACCACCCCCTCTCTCTCTTTCTTTTTCTGGAGCCCTTTCTCTTTCGCGTATGTGTCCCGAATTTTCGGCGAACTATCGGACACATCGGCTACCCCAGGACAGCGAAGCAGCCTGGACAGGAGAAAAATCAATTTCGAACCTTCCACGGTTCTCCTCGCTGTCATTTCTTCATCTCGATGCGAGCGAATTTCACCGGGAGTCTCTCGGAGGACAATGTTTGAAATTGTCTGTCGTTTTACCGGTTCGTTTCTTTTCCTACGAATTGTTCGGTCGGCTCTGTGCAATCTATCATAATGCATCATTGTTTCGATTGCAGCGAGCTTGTAGTGTGTTCTTAACTAGCTTGAACCGTTGAACTCTCCTAGGACAAGTTTCGAATTTCTACTTTTAATTTCCGGAAGAAAACGATGTCGATTTTCTGAGACATTTTGGGATAATGAAATTATTTGGGATAATAAATTTATCATATATAGCGAAGAGAATTAATAACTTCTGAAATTGTGAAATTGCCGAAAGCAACGTTGAATGTTTCAAAATGGTTCACTCGACAATTGGATACGAGTTGCAGGAACGCACTTCCGTCCACTCGAACGATAGATATTGTACGAGCAGCTTTTACGATCACTCTGATCGACACAGTTATAGCTTCGGAATCGCAGCTCGAACGTAAACGTACCGAAAGAAAGGCAGGACCCAGTACCCGCTGCACAATAGCAGCAGCGAGTTCTCTTTTTCTGTTCAAGCCGATATTTAATTCTATTTTCAAGCTCCAACCAAGGCTCGCGCACCGGTTGGGGGAAGAAAGGAAACTGCTACGGCAAAAGGCACTCTGCAGGCCTGGAAGGTGACTTACAATGGCCGTTTGATGCAATCTCTTTATCGTGAAGTTCTCAGATTAAAGCGGCAAAAAGTTTTTTTATGCCGCTGCAGGAGAGAGAGAGGGCAGAAAGTTCGGAGTCGCCCGCGGCGATTCTTCTTGACACGATGCACGGTGTGCTAGAGTCGTAAAAACCGGAACAAAATTCGTATCTTTGTTAATTATACTTTATTAATTACGGCCGGAACAGATTCAGGGGTCTTTGAGGTCGTGGAATCTGATTTCTGGTGTTATTTATTCTCTCGACTTAGAAACTAACGTTGCGGGGCTGTGTTTTGTTGCTGTAAGATCTGGAAACTTTGCTAGTTTATTTAAAGTGCTATTTTAAACAAATTATGTAGACTCGTAGATTGATAAATTAACATTAATGAATTATTAGATTGATATACTGATAACTGTTGATATTGGTAAAGGTTAATAAAGGTTGGCGAAGAGATTGATAAGGATTGATAAGACTTGATACGAGTTTTTTTGTCGTATGATAAATGTTAATGTTAATGTGTTTAATGGTGTTGATAAATATTGATAGATCTTGATTATCATAATATCGGTGAAATAATAAATGTTGACACATGCTATAGCACAGTCTGAATTTTTAAAGATGTTATCCATAACTTTATGAAGCGTGCAGGGTCCGGAGAATTGAATTTTTACTACGGGTTCTTCTTCCGGTTTCTCGATGCGTAAATTCCAGGTTTCTGTTAATTTTCTTCTCGTTGATTTTTTTCGGTTGGCGCAGCTCTTTGTTCGCGCGCACGTCGGTATATTTTCAGCAATCTGTCCGGGATCTTCTCGAGGTGGTATAATTGCCCGCGATACGGACGATTAATAGCGAAAACGGTGTACAGTGCGCGGAGGAGACTGCATCGGGGGCGGCTCGTTGTTCCTCTTCCGCGGCTCGAATTCCAGCTTCCCTAGATTTACGGCGACGATACCGGCCGAGGACGAGCGTGCGGCCTTTTATTTTCACGGTATTCTCAAACCGTGCGTCCCGCCGCTAATTAATGGAATGTCGCGCGGAACAAGCGATAACGCTTCCGCTTCCAGTGCCTAGTGCCCGCACCCGCGCCGACAGAATCACGTATCGCGAATGCTTTCGCCGTTATTTCGCCTTATTAACCCAGAAACGCGGCTTTGCCCGGTTTCGTTGCGAGCACGCGTGCACCGAGTCTCGTTATTTGCATAACGTCTGGCCCGAAGTGCTTCAAAAACCAAGGCGCGTCTGTGCTTTGCCATTTCAAACTGAGTCCCCGCACTTGCACTCGCGAAAATCGCCGAAATACTGCACGTAATTAACATTTCGTATTCGAAAGTAAATTGTCAATAATTTAAAATATTTCTACGCAATAGAAAATTACAAAAAACTCAACAATATTATTCTCTCCAATAACATTTTTTTACTCAATCTTTCAAAAATATTTAAAGTTGATTTTCTTGGTAAAAGTATTTCCTGTTTAGACCTGCACCATTTTCAAACGAGTCGAAATTTATTCATATATAAATCAAAAGTTATTTTCAATGTTGAACATTCAATTGTTTAATAACAGTGGCAGTCGGCAATCAATGTTCTCAACATATAAAAACTGAGTTGCTAAAAAATCAATGAAAGTTGTTCATTTAACGAGCACCCATGAAAAAACTTTCGAAAGCTTCTCTACTTTGTAAACATCTCGGAACGGTGTATCCGAAGTCGTAAATCTCGAATAGCAAAGCGTTCGGTAAATCCTGGGCGATCGACATTTACGTTCACAATGTTGAAGCTCGCGTAAATTGCAGTCGCATTGGCATAAACAGAAAGGAACCGGCAGCTGTAATTGAATCTGCCGCTAACAGCGTCATCCCCGCGACGCTGTCGAACAGTTTCGCTTCGTATTCAAAATTCCGAGGTCGTAAATTGGCGTTAGTTTCTGCTGCGATTCGACGAAACGCCGCAGCCCCCGAGCCATTATCTCGGTCGTTCGGTGGCGTTAAGTTAAACGAATCCGTGCGGTAAGAACTCGGAGATTTAGCCACCGGGAATTTCAAATTATCTGATAGTCTTTTAGCTGTGGGCTCAGTAAATATATTCTCGATCACCGAATTTAGTGACGATTTGTCAAGAAGCCAATTTCTCAAAATTTACTTTTCACAGCTGAGAAACAGTTGGAACATGTGAATACAAAATAAAAGTTTTCTACCCGGAATGCAATAAACTAGAGTGAAGTAGAAATTTAATATTATATTTATTATAATGCTACATTTATTTTAATGCTTGAATATTGATTAAATACGAATCAAATTTTTATTTCATGTTAAAAGGAACACGTGACAATTGTTAGACTTTAAAATCTTCATCACGAGTTTGACTCGTTAAAATACGACAAGGGGTTAATATATTCAACAGGCTAAAACATAATTATAACAAACACTGATAGATGATATTCAGATTTGACGAATAAAATGAGCAGAATTTCCTGAAACTAAAGCTTCCCTAAAGCTTGGGAAATGGTAATATACCGAATTGTCTGTACATGTAAACGTCATGTTCGCGAAAGGTCAACATTCATCTCTCTCGACTGCAGTGTTTCATCTTCGTGGACAAATTTTAAGATAACAGAATGTTATTTTCATTGGTAATAGCTTGGCAAACAAGAGATAAACAAATGCAGTATTAAAATAAGCACCGCGCTCGAGCCTGTTTTATTATTTTTTGAAAATTTTCATAATACTCCAAAATCGAACTTCGGAATAGTGGTGCACAAATTTTTCTACAGACACGAACGATACTGTTCAAAGAACTTTGAGTTCTCGAATTGTTGGAAAACTTTCTATTAACTGGTACTACGTAAAGCTTCTTTATCGATATTTTTGAATATAATATACCGAAATTGAATAGGAAAGTATTGGCCCATAGATTTTTCCACATACACAAACGATGCTGTTTAAAGCAAACATCCGTTCGCCGTTTCCGTTGCCCGAAACGGACCAAGACCGAGAGGCAGCCAGGCTTTTCGGTTACTGAATTATTATACTGCCGGCGGAGCTTTATCTGATTCATGCATTATTCAGCCTGTCGTATATTCTTACCGTGACTGTTAAATAATTTCGATCGGAGACAAAGAGCTTCCGTTGACAAGAGTAAATTTTAACGTCGGAACCAGCATCAAAATGCCCTGCTTCAAATTCCTGCTTTTATCATTATTTACAATGCCATTTAAACAAATCATGAGGAGAACATTCTAAAATCTCTTAAAATTCAATCGTTTTTTCTCCGAACTATTTACCGGGATTTATCAATTTTTCTACAATTTTCAACAACCTTATCACTAGACTGCGGATCTTTATGCAAAAGAAAAATCGTCTTTAGTGGTTGTAAGAAACCAAAATCTTATTGTTTCTTACAACAGCTTTAATAAATTAAATTTTCTTTATAGTATGTGCTTAAATAAAGAAATCATTCAAGAATCAGATTTGATCTTTGAAAGTGGCCCTCGTATATCGGGAAACAATGAAATTCGAGCATTTAAAAAAATTTCAATTGATCGAGCCGTAAAAACTTAAATACGGATGCCTCCATGAATGCAAACGGTGTCCACCACCGCGGTGCACAGAAAATTGCATTTAATTGCAGGCGCAGCCGCCACCGTTCCTCGGTCAACTAAAATCGAGACGGGGCGTTCGAGATATTCGATAAACAGCGTGCATTCCGAATCGAGCTTGGGCAAAATTTTATTCGAACAAGAAGCAAAAAGAATTCGGTCGAACCCGTATTTATTAGAGTCAGAATTTATTCTAACGAAAGTTTGATTTAATTCTAGTTCGAGTAAGACCTCGATCAATCGGTTTCATCAGGAGAGTCCGGATAAAACGAGACCCACATCAGAACCTAGGGAAGAAAAATTCAAAAGACAATTTACATTTACAATAGATATTCTTTTCAGAATAAGTACAATTTTTTTGCGTAAGGCAATGGTAATTAAATTAATTAATTCGAAAGTAAATTGAAGTCATTTTGGGCATGTCTTTATTTATAATTCTACAGCACACCATGATATTCAATTTAATATTGTAGGACTACAAGGGAGGTATAAGAGTGTTACAAAAATGTGAAAATATTAAAAATCTTGGTTTTAACACGTTAAAAAATATACATTGAAACATATCAAGATTAACGAAGTAAATCGAAATCGATGGTATCGTTCGACAGGAGAAAGAACTAAACATTTTCGATCGTCAACATTATCCAAAACGGAAAAATTAAATTATTGAAAATCCTACGTCCTCCGATGTTAACTGGAAACTATTCGAACAATGTCGAACCGTGCTCGACGGGGCTCGCGTAAAAATTGATTCTCCGTTGAAACATTCGGTACAGTCGACGAATGTAAATTCCAGCAGCAGCTGCAGCGTCGATCGTGCGTCGTAATCGTAGCAGAGTTTGTCAAACGATAACATTTAATATCGAGGATATTACGGGGAGATGGCGCGGGAAGAGGAGGAGAGAGATCGGATCGAATCGTACAACGACTCGAATTTTCCGGCCGCGTCGTTGTTCGCGTCCATTCTGGAAAATTAATTTGCATCCCCTCCCGGAGAAAGAGGATTGATCGCGGAGCCGCGGCCACGATCGTCACCGAAGATTAATGACCCGTGCCGATCCTACCGACGGTAAATACGTATTTAAGAGTATCAACGATCCATTAATCTGCGAAAAAGTTTCGCACGCGTTGTCGATGTTCGCACGTTGCGATTCGTCGACCAGTGATCGACGCGTATCAATTAATTAACCCCCGAACGAATTCTGGGAGCGTTCCTATGTATCGCATTCGTTGGTTTATGAATTATACAAGGTGTCCCAAAAATGTATTTCCTCCTTTTTGAAATAATTTTTTCCTTTTCGAAAATATTCTACGTGGCTTTGTTAAAAAGTTATTAACGAGTTAGCACTCCTTAATAAAACCACGTGGAACATTTTCGCAAAGGAAGAAAGCTGTTTAACAGTTTTGTATAGTGAATAAAAATCGTCTTATTTTATATAACAAAACTGGGCTCACGGAAAAGGACAGTGGTCAGCCCAAAAAGCAGTCGATGCAACATAAACATACGAAACATCGCGCAACAGCCGGTCACGTATGTATGGTTTCTTCGGTGAATTTGCAATTTTTGTCGAAAAAGAACAGATAGGCTATCGGCGTTTAACGTTGCGTTACGCGAGCTGACGGTTCCGCCGATACGCGGCTATCGATTTCCAGTCACGATATCTTACCATCTGCGGGAACACGTCGGTCGCAGGCTTCACTCCGTAAATTTCAGGACAGGAAGTCCCCGAAGTGTCGAGACTCTTAAACCGCAACGAATCCACCGGATATCTATCCACGTATCCGAACGTATATGATAGACACAGGGCCGGGAGCCTACGCTGCAATATCTCAGGAATGACGTTCACGTATTCCGTTAAATAACACAGCAATTCTTCCTTTTCCACACGCGAAAATACTCGTTGCTCGACGAGTCTCAAAAAATATTGATATTCACCACATCTTCCTAAGGTCGCACCTAACCGACAGGGTCCGTTTTGACCCATAATACTTGAACACCTTTACGTTCACACAAGTTGAATTATTCAATCGCACCACCCAGATCTACTTGAAAATACTATTCGTTCTACAGACAAATGTTTCAAACAATGACTGGAATATAAAATAAAATGTCCAGTTTCAAATGAATATCAAATTGGAGTAATTAATATTATAAATAAGAATAATTAATCGATGTGACTGTAGAATGTATACAAAATTTCGTTACGATAAATGTTTAAGTAAGAATTAATAAATTCTATCAAAATCTGGAGTACTGGAATCTATTCTGGTTGGTAGACTTGACATAAATTGTCAAGAGACACATAATTTTTTTATATTAGAAACCAAGATCCATGAAAAATAATATTTCCTTTCTCTTCTCGATACTTTTGGAGTCCTTCCTCCTCGATCTAGGTAGAGGTACATAATTTCTGCTGCAGCCGATGATCCTTATCCCCTTAAGAGCCGCAACCGTGCAGACTTTCGCAGGGATAAAGCGTGCGCTATCGCGGACCTAACCGCGAAAGGCATCCTCTTCCGATGGCCAACTCGTGATCCGACGTCAGTCGTTCTTTGCGTTCCAGCTGCAAATCGATCTGGAAGGACGCAATTTTTCACGGATCCAGCAGCAAACATTCAGACGGAGAATAGGAAGGGTCAGGCAGCGTTCGTCTGGCACCGTGACAAAGTGAATCGGACGTCTCCGACGTCCGAGACGTTCGAGCTCTCGATGGCCGATCTCATAGAAAAATAATCCGCGTGCCTCTGCCAGAATGCTTCGGAATTTTTGTCATTACCACGTTTCCTTCAATTCAGGTTAATTTTCACAAGAATTACCATGTTTCATTAAAATTCACGTAGTTGATTAAACACTCTTTCGGTCGGAATATATTTTTTTTAAAACTGGAAGACTTGAAATTTTTTTGCAAAATATATATTTTTATAAATTCGACCAAGCGAATCGATATCGTTCGAGAACCAAAAATACAGTTATATTAGCTTATCGAGGGAAAATAAATTCGACAAACGCCCCACGGCAAACAATTGTAAGTATATTTTTACACCAGCTGCAATTTCTGAATGCGACAGTGTGTTTCGTTTTTTTAAACAGGTTTTTAACGGTGTTACACGGGCAGATGCAGTATTTCATTTGAATCCAGCGCGGCTTTTGACGACAAGGCCGCGAACAGGCGCGTCGAAAGCGCGTCGAGAGGGAAACAACAGCAATCAAGGAAGACAGAGAGGGAGGGGGGTCATTAAAAATTTTCCGCTTGTTATCTGGCGGTGGCTGCCACCGCTGGTTTCGCGAGACCACAGTTTGCGGTTCCGGACCGGGAGAAAAACTGGACGCTTCTGACATTTGTATCATCCCCCCTGGCTAAATAAACTTTCGAGGATTCGATGGACCGGGAGACGCGTTCCGGTCGCGTGATTTTCGCCTGCGAGCTACAAGAAGCCTGTCGCTCGTGACGAATTTTTATTATTCCTATCAGTGTTATTAATGACCGCCCACGGCTACACAGAATTATTCCCAAACTGGTCCGATATTTTAACCTGCGGGCACGCGATCCACACGGAAAAGGAACGAACGCGATTTTACGGAGAGAAATGCGCGAATTGTCTGGGTTAGGTTGATGTTTGAATAATGCAACTTGCCATTGCAAACAAACGCAACGAATAATTACTGGGCTCGTACTGTATATTATCGAAATCTTCATTTATTAACACATCACTAGACTGCGGATTTCTATACGAAATGAAAATTGTCTGCATCAATTTTATATTAAAATATGCACTTCGATATGTATTTCAGAACTCTTTCAAAATTTTTAAAATCCTGAAATAGTAAGAAAATAGACCAATATTGTGCGCATAAAAATTACAATGTGCTAACTTCGAATTCGAATTGTGATGTTTGCTAAAAAGAGAGTATCCGAACTTTCGTGATCGTTAAATAAAGGAAGGGTAAAAGCGTTCTATGCTCACGTACTTCAGGGCTTGCATCAGGGCTTACAATCGAGGTTTCACCGCTTGGTTTCGGTCGCAATAATTCTGTTTCGAAGTACCTTCGATCAGGATCGATTCGGTGTTTTATGCCCGTCGCTTTATGTCCGCCATGATTTCGTCTTTACGACGTCAGCCCTTCGCGAAGGGACTCACGGGGGAAAGCATTATGCGACCGTTCCCGTGCATTAGAGTTCGTTACCGTGTAAATCAATGCGGTTGAAATTTTGTTAGTAGTCGTTGTCGTTCGTGGACGATGCTTTCCAAGAGATGAAACAAGAATCTAGATCGGCTCGAATATAATGTATTTCGCTTGGATTCGATTTCCTCAGGAGAAGCAGTGAAAAAAATGAGCACTCGAATGTGACCTGTCCTGAGAATATTATAGCTATTAAAATATCATAGCTAGACACTGAATGTTCCTATAAATGTATACTTTTATCGAGAATGAATCCTTTGTTCATTAAGGGCGTATTTATTAAGGGCGTATTTTTAAGGAAGTTTGGAAATTTTGCATACAATGTAACTTGTATGCAATGACCTTCATTGTTATTTAAATTATCATGTGATTTCAATAGCATATCGCTATCAGCCTATTTATCTACTTGTCTACTTCATAAATATTTACAATTTCGTACATAATCGTATTTCTCTATCCATCATAATCCATCAAAATCACATATAAACACATATTCACTGCCAACAAAATTTCTAAGATAGCCAGCGCCATCTTAAGTGCATTCAGAAGGAAAATCGAAGATGGCTCATAGGACGGCCATTGCGCACCGTCGAAACAGCAAACTGAAAGCTTTCGGAGGATACGAGTCGCAATATTAGTAATTGCTCCAACACATTCTTCTCTCGCGTTTTAATCTACTCTTCGGGGGCTCCTTATCCTTTCATCTTCGCCGTTATTGGGCTATCCTTTCCAATTTATTAATATATCTGCTCCCTCGTTTCTCCGTTCTCGAGTCCACCACTGCACGCTTTTTCGCCCTCGCCTATTCCCGGAAATTACCCTTAGCCTGGCCGATATCAATTTTCAATATGTGTCGGTAAATTCGATTCGCCGCGATCGAGAGGATCTATTTTTCGCAGCTTTATGCTGCCGATAATGGAGCCCGTTAACTGGATTCTACAAAACAACCCTTCCCCCTCTATCCCTCGGTAATCCACGTTGTCGGTATTCCTAAAAGTATTTGACAGAATGCCTGGTGTTTTCCGAGTTTTCCTGCTCGAATCGACCACTTGATACGATTTGATTTGTTGGAATCTGGTGATTACGGTCTTCCGAGACAATCGCATTATATCGGGAAAGACGGGAGCTGTTTTCTGTGTCGCGACGCCGAAATTCGTTCGCTTTAAGTTTCGCGACCTTCCGCGGGAGCCGAATTTAGAGATTCGCTCGATAATGTGTTTTTCGCGAGGGAAAAAAGGACAGGGTTCAATCAAAACGGCGACCCCGGGAAACTATACCGGTTGATTTAGCTGGATGCCACGCGGAACGCATTAATTGAACGGCAAATTGCTTGATTAACCGACTGCCACTGCGCTGCGGTTTAAGAGCGGAAACGATATTTGGCCTGGAAACTATCGGACCGCTGTTGCCCGACGAGCGTACGTATTCATTTCAATTATCCATCGCGGGATTCTCAGGAATTATTGTGTGGAAGACCTTAAGGTTTATTAGCGTGACCCAGTTTTGTTTTAAATTGGGATTCATGTTGGTATTTGTTGGGCTCCGTCGCTGGAGCTGACGTAGGACCAGATTTGAATATAGTGCACGTGTTTGTGGATCGATTTCGGTCGTCTCGAGAGTACCATTAACAATTCTGCTTTACTTGGGAGTCACATAGACCGGATCGTCTCTGGGAGCTATGTCTGTCAGCTACTTCTGTGGGCTAATTTTATAGAGGACTACTTTTATGGACTGTCTACGTGGACTAACTTTGTGGGATACTTCTGGGGGTTAACTTTATAGGCTGTTTTTGGGAGCTAATTTTATGGATTGTCTATGGGGGCTAGAGAATTATTTCTTTGGGTTAAATTTGGTGGGCTAGCTTTGTGGATTGGTGGATGTGCTAGTTTTTTAATCGGAATAAATTTTTACTTTTAGCTTTGGTTCATCGTTGACATTAATTATTATTTTCGTTTAATTTTTAATATGAAACTGTTGCAGCTTGTTACAATTGGAAAAAAATTTTAATTGTTGTCAGTTTTAATATAATACAATTTAATTTAATTTTACGCTGTTTTTCATATAAATTTCTGCTTCTTCTTTCAACTTTTAATTGTAATTTCCTGCAGTTTATTGTAACTGCAATTAATTTTAATTTTCTTGCAGTCCTATTATGCAAGTTCACTGTACCTGCTGCTAATTCAATTTGATCTTTCTCCATTTCTTATTTTCTTAATTTATTACATTCGGTATAACATGATTTGCATAAATATTTTTATAATACGTTTTCAACATTATTTATACTGTATTGAGCAAATATTTGAACGACACATGGGTTAAATAGAATAATTTAACAACATTATAACATAAAGCTTAACTTGTATTACGATTATTTTAAAATTGATTCCGGTCACGCTCCAGTCGGACGGATAGCAACAAATCGGTTGGACGTACGAGGAAAACTGTTAATTCTGGTTTATTGGAGGCGGACCACGAACGGGGTCTAAATTAAAGCGTCTACTTTTAACGGCCGGCATCGTTCGTTAAACGGACGGGCCTTGATTTACGTTGTATCTTCTTTCTTTTCTTTTTTTTCGTTCTCTCTTTCTTCTTCGGCCCGATCTGTGATTGTATGTGGGTCACGAAACACCGCGAGAATAGCGGCGATGCGAGGTCCAACGGAACACGAACACAGTCGAACGACCGAGGAAGCCAGGAGACATCACGATCCGTGGCAAATAGCTCCATTTCACCGAGATTTGTACCCCCATTAAACTTCCTCGGCCGTCTCGCAAGATCCTCCGGCCGTAATTCCGTGATTTTTTTTCGCGCATGTCCGAAAAATCGATCCTCTACCCCTCTACACCGCAGAACTTCAACTTCGAGTTTATTCTAAATTAAATAATATATTAATTTATAAATTTAATTTAATCTACGATCCTCAATAATATTCTAAAGACTCGTCTGTTTATTCATTTCCATTTATTTAATAGACAAATGTGACGATGTAGCATAACTTAAGGACGAATTAATTCGAAGTACGAAATGTGTTTTCAACGTCCACTATATCCTTTTCTGGATTCTTCTTTGAAATCATCGGCCACACGAATAAAGGATTATGCCACAAACAGGAAATTGTGAAAAGATGTAACGTAAACACGTTTTCCGTTCTTTGACCGTTTTCAAAGACCAGCTGATGAAGATTCAGGAAAGACAGGAAAGAAAGAGCCGTCTTTAATCCATAAATGATTGCCGGAGCGATACAGAGAGCCGCGGAGAGAGCTCTGTGATTACTATCGAGCTCCGACGTTTCATTTCGACGATCGTTTATTACCGGGAGACTCCGTTTCTTTTACACGCAAAGTGCCGCGAGAGTGAGAGAGAGAGAGGAAGGGAACCTGGCGCAAAAGGCAAACGGGACTCTCTCCCCTTTGAATGAAATAGCTACTCTGTCAGGATAGCGCGCCGGAATTATAAACTCGGACAGCTTACCAGCTGGAGCCAAGGTATTCCATTGCGATTAGGGTGATCCTCGAATTATTGAGTCTGTAGAATTCATTAACTACGCGTGAGATCCGTTCTTATTTAAACATTTCGTTGGACACTATTATCTACATACTTATTTGGATCTTTAATTGGACACGTACTTGGACACTTAGACACATATCTACATATTTATTTCATTTGTTTTGATATTTACTGAGACACTTGTATACACATTTATTTCGATATTTATTTACACACTTATCTGGATATTTCTTTAAATACTTATTTAGATAGTTATTTGTCTGGGGTCTCTCTTCTATCTCTCTCATAACCCAACAAAATGTCTGTGCACTCTATTACACGACAATTGCAATTGCAAATTCAGTCTCGAATTAAAATTGAATTGATACTTAAAACTATTCATCCAAACAATCGCATCGGATTAATATTAATTTGGAACAGGTCTAATGATGGCAAACTCGGAAGATAGATTGGGACAGAAGGCGAGACGGCCGAATAAATCCGAGCTACAATTATGTTCCAGCAGCCTCTTGTATCTGATAGGGTCCCGGGGAACTCGGCGTAAAATTGAAATAGGGGTTGCCAACATTTGGCCAGGGCTAGGCAGAGGTTCGTGTGGCTGCGTCTGTAATGGGTTTCGAAACAGAGCGGCCCTTATCTACTTAGGCGGCCGTATACACCAGACTGCCGAGATAACAGACCTTCGACTCGGCCCGATATGCGAAACAGCTCTTGCGAATTCGGCTCTGCTGTACTCTCTAAGATTTAGAACGCGGTCCCTCCACCGAATCGGACAAAGCTATCTCTCTCTCTTCGCCTTTCGATTTTCTCGCGATTTATGAACCCCGAGAGACCCAAGATTACTTCTGTTTCGCTCGGTCATGCCTTTGTCAAACAATCAACCCTCGGAAAATGATAAGACAAGAATTCGGCCCGTTTTATCGCGAGCAAACTTTATCAATCGTAAAATCAATTTTACACGGAGCCGTAACGAATCAAAGAAATAAATAGATTGTAAAATGATCGATCGATTTCCGTCAACGTCGAGAAGTCTCTGCCACGATTTCCCGTAGTTCTTTACGAGCGATCCTCGACGCGCGAAAGACGCGTAATTGAATCAAGATGCACCGGGAGCTGACGCGATTTAAATGCATCAGACTTTCGAGGAGTTTCTTATTAACTGAAAGCGGTCGTGATCGGATTCGGCGAGCTCTTTTGCAGCCTGAATACTTGATGACACTGCCGACAAATACTGCAGCCGCGTGCACAATCCTCGTCGAACGAGCCGCTTGTAATTACTGCAGACAATTTTTATTTTCACTCGTCGGAGGTTCTATTCGATCGTTTCGATACCCGAGGAAGGAGGCATTTGGTAAAACATTTTAATAACGAATGCTATTTAAATAATTCTCACGTAAGAATTCAAAAAAGCAACGTTAAATAATAATAAGAAAAAAAATTATAATAATGAAACAGACGCCGATAGCGAGCGTCATCAGCCATACTTTCTTCCGGAAGTAAGTTCTTTAAATGAACCAACCGACCAAGAAACTATCCCCTCGTGATAATCGTGATAAACGAGCGGGTAGCAGACGCCATCAGGCGAGCATCTTCGAATTGATCGAGAGCGGAGCCAAGAATCCGAGCGAAGTGGATTCACACGAGAGAAAGATGGACTCCCGCGGAGTTGAAACGGCGGAGCAAAGGAGTTAGGAGGAGCAGCGGAATGAGGAAGCTCGGTCGTCGATTAAACGAACATTTTCGTGGTATCCTTGCAGGACTTATCAACATCGTTGCCGGATAGTTTACCAGGCGCGGAAAACGCTGGGGAAAAAGATTACAAGCCCGACAGTCTCTCTGCGCCGGGTTCCGTGTAAGCCACTCTTAATTCCGCCATTTACCGCAGCTTTGTTTCGAACGGACGCGAGAACGGGAATAAAGAACGGCCGCGAGAAAGTTTGCGCGTTGCATCGCGCGCATAAACCGTTTCAATGGATTCTCTAATCCTTAATTGCTAACATTCGTCGCGCACATTCGCCGCTTTATGGTAATAACGGCCTCGGACGACCATGCTGTCCGTGGAACGTCCGCCAGGATCATAATAAAGGACGAAATGCGGCCCTGCTATTAGCCGGTGCACCAAATAATTGTATCTGAGAAAGTATCGCATGGTGAGACTGAGTTGTTCATTCTTTTTAAGAAGTAGGCCTTCGAAGGTCATTTGAAAGTCGTTCAAAGGTTGATCCTTATAGAAAATGAACATTTTGTAATCATTCGAAGGAGCAATTTCGCAATTTAAATATAAAAAAAATATAGTGAAATCTTGTTACGAAAATCGAACAATGAGCCTCGAAAGTGGACAAGCTTAGAAACATGACCAGTAGGGATATTCCACGACGTTTCCTCGTGTGCAATTTTTGAAGGAAAATTTAGCGATCCTTTAATTTTCCAGGCCAGTGTGCTGCAGTTGTATCGAAAGCAGAAAGGTTCTATCATTTAGCGAGGAGGGTTAGGATCGTTGTCGATTTTTGCCGAGAACAGGACACACGCACAGTGGTCCCGAAACCGGGCTCAGTTTGATTGGCAGAGCCCGTAGCACCGAGAGCCAACGCGGCGAGAACGTGACCAATTATTTGCCGGGTCAATTAGTCAATTTATCGGAGGTACGGGCTCCGAAGATCGCGTAAAAAAGCACCGACTCGATGGCACAGCGACTCACCCCCTTATTCGAGTCCTCTTCTATCTCCCAGACGGCTCTTCGTTACTCCATATTAGCGGAGTATCGGCCGGATTAATCCGTGCAAATGGACATATCGATTTATTCAATTAACGCGGTCGACCGACCGTTGAAATACATGATTAATAGGCTGGGCATGTGTTCATAAGCGATCCCAGCTGGAAAAGGGGCGCCAGGATGCTACCTATGAACCTACACTGTTTCACTCTGCTTCGTACCGTTTCCATTCTGCTCCGCACTGCTTCGCTTTGCTACGTTCGTCTCCCTATTACGTCGTTTTGTTTATTTGTCCCGATCGATTCGCGTCACGTTCCAACTATTGTCAACCTTCCCATATGAGCCGTGATTCAATCGACGCCGCTATCCCAACAGCCCTGTTGTCCGTTCAGTCTTTAACCTCTTTGTTGGTAACTGGCTGCAGTGATGTTTTGCTTATTTCGGACACCTCGGTACAGTTAAATAATTAATTAGTTATCGATCGTAATTTATCTTTAGGATATTATGAATTTTTCACGTTAGCTATTAAAAATGTTTAATAGGAGGAAAAGAAAGGAGGTGTTTCGCCCTAGACCCGCTAGAGGACTCATCGGTAAGGCTATCTAGCGGGCCTTGCCTTATACAAGGGATGTTCCAAGGTTTACAAATAGCTATTTTGTAGAAAAATGGTCGAACCTTTGCGCTGATAATAAATATGGAAAGAATACTTGAGTTACGGTAAAATGTTTCTCACGGTTGTGTTCAAGAGCGTATGTTTTAGGGCAGGTTGAGGGAAGTCCACGGTAGCAAATAGGATTCGACTGGGCCCGAAGACGTCCATCGGCGAATCTGAAATTCCGGCGACATCAACCAGCTAGCTGATTTCATCCAGCTCACGTACCCCTAGCTCTACTGTAAACTCCGTCCGACATAACGATGTATTCCCGGTCGATATACAAAGGCGCGTCTAAATCCTCCGGGCTTCGGTCCTCCGATAGACCATAGAACTATATGTATAGAGAGACCAACACGCCATGGCTCGATCCTATGTATTTGCAAGAACCTACAACCTACAACGCGAAATTCGAGCTGCCGAACTTGTATACTCGGATCGAGCGGGCGAGTACGGGCCGACGAAACGGGTCCGGGACACACGGGGTATTCGTCTGCGATTGCCTCTTGCTTAGTTCGTTCGAACAACCAGCGCTATGTAGATTGATGGTAATTTTGGCAAACATACCGTTAGTTGCATTTCAGATGGAACCTGACGATCCGGCCCGATGCATTGGAGAAATCGCCCGCGAACACCGTGGTCTAATGCACCGGTTGCTGAGGATCCTGGAATATCCCGAGAATCGCTAGAATTTGGGATTAATATTGTATTTAGGCTAAGGAGCCTTGCGCGTGGAACGAGCTATTTATTTCTTTATTGAAACTCCATCATTTATTCAGTTCGGATCGAACTTTTCTATCGTCGGCGTGATTTTGGATTATTATAAATTATTATGACGAAAATGTCCACTATAATCAACTTCCAACCACATATGTTAGTGTTGTATTCGAAAATGTTCACTACATTGTCTCAATCGTAGTTTATAATTTATCTTTGTATTGTTGGCATGCACAGCCATGTGCGTTTTATGGCTTACAAGGAGAGTGCAAGAACGTTGCTACACCGATTTAGTTGAGACTCTGTATACTTTGTGACGTTGCAAGTTGCGACGTCTGGGGGGGGAATCATAGTGACGCGGGTCTGGGGCCCCAGGACCTGTCCGACGATCCTGCGATCTATTAGTCGTGAAGCGGAAGGCACCGCTCGGGAAAATTCGGCAAAGCGCGCGTGGTGGGGGGAAACGAGGATCGATGCGAATCGCGAGATCAGTGTCGCGCTGGTGCGTAACGCGATAAGTCCCGTTTCGAAACTCTGGAAATTCCGTAGTAATAGTTCCGTGTCGCGGAAGGTTTTCGGTGGGCAGGAATTCCGGAGGGACTGTGCCACTACAGGAGGCGAATCCCGAGTCCGAGACGCGGCGATCAGCTACGGTAAGTCGATTTGGGATCTCTCGATTTCGCATTCGCGTTGGCTCGTCCTATTTGCGTTCCTATTTGCTAACACTCAATAGTTTTTGAGATATTCATAAACAAAGTTCTTAAGTGGTATACAACGAGACTTCCACCCGGTGGACTAGGGTTCGATTCTCGTTTGGTGAAAATTTTTTTTTCATATTTATTTATATTATTTATTCGCTGTGTAACATTGACTTGTCTATATGAGATTGCACATTTATTACAAGTTGAAGAACAAAAGGATTAATAAATTATAAATAAATTCACTATGTAACATTAACTTGTTCGTAAGATATTGCACATTTATTTATATACAAGTTAAAGAACAAACGTATTAATAAATTATAAATAAATTAGCCGAAATTAATTCGTTGTATACCTTTAAAATAAATATTCGTTGTATACCTTTAAAATAAATATTCGTTGTATACCTCCTCTACAATATCTGATTTAAGCAGTAATAAAACTTTGTTTATGAATATCTCAAAAACTATTGAGCGTTAGCGTCTATAATTGTATATATTCGTAAATGGGAGATCGAGATCTATAAGAATAATGCACTCTTGCACTCTCCTTGTTAATAAAAAAATGTCCACTATAATATTCAAACAGAATAAATTTTATATGAACTATGGAAACAAATTAAAAATCTTAATGTGTGCTGTAAACGCTTTCCGGAAGTGCATGCTGCTAATAATCCCATTTGGGGTTTTATAGCTTAATAAAAAAAAATGTCCACTATAAATATTCAAACAGAATAAATTTTATATGAATTATAGAAGCAAATTAAAAATCTTAAAGTGTGCTGTAAAAACTTTTCGGAAGTGCAACCTTTCGAAAAAATTGTACTTCGTAGAACATGGAGTATAATTTCTGAAAGAAATAATAACTTGGTTTTGCAGTCTCAACTGTGGATCTCGTCCAGAAGCGAGAATACACAGTTCAAAACCGAGCGATCTAGAACGACCGATAAATCAGGCCGGTCTACAATAAGAGATTTTATTGCGCCGGGGTTAAACCCTTGGCCCAATAAAAATCACGTTAAACGCGAGTCCTGTAGAGTGGTCGTGTTACCACAGTTATGTTTCGCACGCGAGAACAACCGTTGAAAGCCGCGGAATCGCGAACATCGGCCGAAGCCCTTGTTCGATTATCTGGCTCCGTTCTCGCCGCGTTCTGGAAAGCTTTCTCGACGAGAACGCTCGAGATTTAAGAACGAACCCTGCTCGGGCTTTGCCGGGAAAGGCCCGAGACACGCAAGGATGCGTGCAACAGTGCATTTCACACCTGCCTGCGTAAATACGAGAAGCCGACGACGCCTGATCCGATTTAATTTGCGGCCTCCGTTGCGAATTGAACACGAGATACGTCGGGCCTGTGTGTCGGGTCTGTATGTAAGACCATAATTTATTTATTTCACTTGAGAAACGATGCCAGAACCGCACCACTTCTCTTTAATTTACGCGCTTTCTTATTTGAACAGAGTGGAACCAGTTTTACAACTGGACAGCAGATTTATGTAATTCGAAACAATGAAACCATTAGATGAATTAAAAAATACTGTTATATTATTTTCTACATATTAAACATATGAAAGAAAATTTTTATTTCGCTGTAGTTCGTTGAAAATGAGGTAGAAAATCTTCATCTTGCATGAAGAGCCGCTGTGTGCTCGTAACATTTGGAAAACATATTTAAGAAAATTTCTGTTGCACTCTAGTTGGTTGAAAATAATGTAAAACATTTTTATTTAGCATAAAAATCTGCTGGTCTATTCGTAACATTTTAGAAACATGAAGAACCAGGATCGAGTGATAGCCAACTGAGATTTTCACGCACAACCACAGGTCGTCGGAAGAAAAATGCATTCCTCTTCGGTGTGCGTCGGTTCGACAAGGTATCCAGGGTCGCGTATATATCAAGCTTGCTCATAACAACAGCGGCGGGCGGATAAGGAGAACGAAATGCAGATTCCGGAACGTCGAGGTGGCCGCGAACAACAAACCGTCCGAACGAAAACCTGCTCGAGCGGAACCGAGAGAAACCGAGAGGAACGGAGAGGAACGACGAGGAACGGAGAGAGGAAAGTGCCGGAGAACAGTGCCGTGGGTGGTGTTTACACAACGTTTACCGGCCAGGGTAATTACCCGCAATACCTGGTACTCCGACTCGTGCTGCGAAACGCCTTCAACATCAATCACTTCTGCTCGCGATAGCGAACTCTGAGGTACGGTCGACTACCACGCAAATACACACCGAATCCTACGCCTATGTCCTGTGCTCTTTTTCCAAGGAAAAAATCTTCGCTGCAACTGCGACTGCAACGGAAAAATGCAAGCATTTTTCTTGCTCCGAAAGAAAAGAAATTCAACGTGAGCATGTCTCTGGTTGACGCCATTACTCTTAACCCTTTGCAGTCAAAGCTATTTTATCACGATTATATTGCTCGGTAAATGCGCTCGATAGTAAAGACTAAGAAGTAGAATATTAAAAAAAACTTTTTAAGAAACGAAGCTTATATTCGAATACATTAAAAAGGAGAAAATAACATTTTTAGATATTAGTGACTATAAATAAAAGCGTGGAGGGCCCACGAAGATTATGTTAATACAGTTTAGCGCTCCACACTTTTATTTATAGTCACTAATATCTAAAAATATTATTTTCTCCTTTTTAGTGCATTCTAATACAAGCGTGCTTTTTAAAAAGTTTTTTTATATATATTTTTAACTTGAAAATTAAACAGTTCTTCCGACCTAGACTAATTTCACTGTATATAATCCACGTATCATATCATACACCTCATACCTAATACTTCAACGTTTATTATTATAATTGTTTAATAATTTCTCGAATTTGGTTGACGTTAATTTAATGAATATGAACGAATAGATTGTTTAGCAACCGAACATCTGAATTTCGGTTTCGGAGAAGTGTTCCGCCAATGAAGATCAGCTCGAGGACGTCGCGACGTCGTCTCGCGTCTCCTCCGCTAACAAAGAGAAGATATCCGAGGGATGCCGGGAACACGGACAATGAGACGCGGGCAAATTATCCGCGTAATGAAAACACACCCCGCCGCCGGGAAACTGCACGGTAATTATAGTAATTCCGACGCCGTTTGGTTTAATTCGGCTAGGATTTATATCGAGCACCGGATCATTCCATAAACGATAATTAACCTGTCGAATCTCCGAAATTCGAGTAAAATGTAGCCTCGGCAGCACCGTCGGCGTGTTTCCGCGCTGGAATTTCACCGTGGAATAAACTATTCCCTGTTCAACCCATTCAGGTACAATTTTCCTCTCCGATAATTGAAATTCATTTGTCGTTGTTCCGGGAAAACAAAGAAGATTCGCGCCCTCGTTTCTCGCACGGTGAGCGAATATTCGGAACAGCAAAATGTAATTCGATTCAAACGAAGCAATTAGCAAGCACGTTCTTCGCATTTGCTAGTTCAAAAATTACGCGCGAAAGAGTTTACCGTGACGCGTTACAAGATCCTTCGATGATGATGCTAAACGGTGAAACAATATAAAATGATTCCGAGTTTCCGGGTGTTCTAATATTATTTTATTGCATCTTATGTTGTATCTTACATTTAATTAATTTTTTTTATTTTCTTTGCCACACAAAGTACGCGTGTTATAATTTCTTTTTTCTGCGATAATATTTACACAGCCGTGCTGCAATATAAAAAATTGTTGCTAGTCTATAAATGATCGAACCGTGCGCCGATATCACAAATTTTAGTATAGAATAAATAGTTGCTCGTCCACCAGCAGTCTACTGATTAGACAGTCAGCTAAAGTGCGCGTTGCATTGCTGATTCTTTAGAGATCAATTCAGCTGGGACTGTTTATTGCAGGAAGAAAATCCAAATGTAAAGTGAAGAGTTTCCACCGGATGATAATTCCGTTTCCGCGAAATCTGTCTGTGTATCTTTCGCCGTTCGATAATGTAATAATTTCGGAAGACATTGTACTCGTGCAGGCGGAAAGTTTGCTTCGACGGAGTCGTCGAGGGCACTCTCCTCGAGGGGATAGAGCAACGCCGCTGCCAATACAGAGAAAAATTGCCTCGCTTTTCGCGTGTATATACGTGGTCGCCGCTGTCTCGCGTGTGTAAACATTCACGCCCACAGTTCCATACTTCCGTGAGGTCGTGCGCGCGCCGTTTGCACAGCACACGCTACATTTTGCATGGGACACTCCGTTTTTGTCGCGAGTTAGCTTCACCGTTCGATAAAAATTTCAGCCTGTCCTGAAAGCTTCAAAGTTATTTCTCCGGGTGCCCGTTCCAAGGTGCTCGTCTTTTGTTTTCCCCAAGTTCTCGCGATCGAATTATCCCGAACTTAGGATCTCGAGGAATTCTTTCGCAGTCGGATTGTTTCCCAGAGGAACATTTATTTTCTTAATCAATAGAAGAGTTCTTGAAACTTCTGCCACGTTCACAGGTGTAGAGTTCAAATGTCTTGGGCCATGCATGGAGAGTTTAGGGTGTATTCACGATTAATCGCGGCGAGAAGGGCGTGTTGACACATAATCGAGGGGTAGACTTGGCCGTACGTGACGTCGGGGAATTAGCGAAGCGTCTCGAGTCCCGTAAAAGGACTCGGGGCGTCGCGACACCCGGACAGGGTCTCTACGTGACCGTGTACATAGACGCGGATCAGGCGTCGGCTCAAGAGCACCTTGCGCATAGAACTCCTTGCAGGAGGTTCGGAGTTCCATGACGAAGGTGAACGTAGATAGAGACCCGGGGAAGTAGAATAAGGGCTCGGAACACCCTCCAAAGCTTCCTGTGCAACCTGAAACTTCGCATTTACCTGACCTGTGCAAACGACACCGTCCCTTCGATCCGATTTCGTTATTGGAAATACAAGATCGAGATAAACATGTGCTCGTAACAAATCTATCGCGTCTCAGAGGCGTCACTAAAAATCGCTGTACCATTATTTAAAATATTTTTTACATTATTAGATATGACGGTGTCTAACCAATTATTAAACATTTCAGTGTTGTATGAGGTATTATATCAATTTCATCAAGTTAGTTATTAAAATGTTTTAATACAATGTTTTAATACATGTTTTAATACAATGTTTTAGTTCATGTTTTAATACAATGTTTTAATACATGTTTTAATACAATGTTTTAGTACATGTTTTAATACAATGTTTTAGTACATGTTTTAATACAATGTTTTAATAATGTTTGATTTTAGAGTTAAAATATCTCCGAGTGCAAAGGGTTAATAATGTACAATTAACCGACACACGAGCCTTTCGTCCAAGTATGTCCGCGAATTCTAGCGACAGCGTGCCAGAAGAAATCGAGTGTCGAGTGGACGCGTTTCGAAAGCGGGAATTTCAGTTTGGGAATCGCGCTGCGTTTAATGCGGCCCTTTATCGCCGGGAACGGCGGTCAATTAATTCCGCTCGCCGGGAAATTAATAGTTCCCGCGCGCTAATTCAGTTTACAAATGGAACCCGATTCGCTTTCACGTCGACAATGAGCCGCTTCCCCCGGCCGACTACAGGGGCGGGGAAAAAAAGAAATATTCATTTTCGAGTCCAGCCCGAAGTTTTTGCCGGTAACGATGAAATATCAGCCCCCGCTGCCCTTTGCCGCGACACCGTCAAATTGATGGATCGTGGTCTGGCCACGCGGGAAGATCGTTTGTAACGTTCAAATTAAAAATGAGATAACCGCCAGTCATTTGCGGCTTCGTCGCCCGGTAACGCCGCAATATTTCCTCGGCCAAATGTCCCCGCGCGTTTGTTCAATTTGAATTGCCAACTTCCCCTTCTTTCGCCGTTCAACTCGGCCGTTCAATCCCTGCCATTAAATTTTCATTTTCTACGCAACGGAACACTCGTGTATTCTGTATTAATTAATATTCTATGTTAAGCACCATTCAACTATCCGTCGCTGGGTTCCGACAGTAATAGGAATTTTAATCGTGAACCAACAACCAACTAATAATCTAATCATATCACTGTAACTTTGTTTGCAAAATGAACATTGTCCAATTTACCAATATAAGTTAACTCTCAATTAATTTGATAGGTCTGGGAGATTGATCTAAACGTTTATTTATTTCTGTTTCAATTTCTGCGTAATTGAAATTGAAATAGGAGTGAATAAAAAAAAGTGCAATCTCCCAGATCTGTTGTCCTACTCGAAAGTTAACTGGCATGACAAGTAGACTTCAAACGAAGCACAGAGTATAATATACCGAACGGAACGAAATGCACACGATGGCAAGAAAAACAGGCCGACACGGCCCGTGTAATTCCGAGTAGGTACAGGGTATCCCATGCATCACTGCGAAACCGGGTCGTTTCCTGATGTTGATGGATCGTCTTCGATTATTCCCACGCAATTTATGCGTTCGTCTTTCGGAAGCGTTCAGCGGTCGATGCGAAATCCCGACGAAACGCCCGGCAACGCTTCAGGTAATTAACTCAACGCGACGTCCAGGTATTCGTCGAACGAACGAGCACTTATCTCGATGCACGCGATCGTTCGATTCGAAACATGGCTCTTCCTTTGATCCGTCATCTGTTATCCCATTTTTGCCTTCCGGCTTTTTCAATTCTCAAATGATTAAGCGTAGTATAAAACAGCCTCTCATTTTTTCTTATTTAATGAAATTACCATCTCAAGGTAGAGGCTATTTTGCCATACATTATTTTTCAATTCATTATTATACTTTGTATAATACAATACAAAGTACATATACGTAATTCTTAAATTTTTAACTAACAAACCTATACATTTTCAACTAACCAACATTCAGAAACGAGTAGGTTACTTTACATATTTCCACCGTAATAGGTCTGGAGAATAGAGCATGAGAGCGACTATCTCATTTAACTCTACCAGTCCTAATAACTTTGTGATTTATACAAAAAAATGTTTGCAAAGAACCGTCAAAATGACGGGTTTTAATATTCTTAATTTGCGATTATTAATATCATAAAGATGCCTGAATAGTTGGTAAAATAGGTTGCATTGTATTCTCATAAAATATTTGAACAATGACGGCAAGCAACGAAACAAATGGTGGTTACATGTTAATCGTCGTTTCATCTAATAACGCAAACGACAGATCCCGTTTACGTCTCCCAGGCTCTGTTTACCTTTGTTTCCTCGGTTTCCTCCATTTCCCAGGACTCCGTCCTTATTTTCTTTAATTAATTCCCTCTCAACCCCCCTCCCACCTCTTCGCTCTCCTCCCTCTCTCTCCATAGCTCTTCCTGCGGTTCAGCTATTTTTTCGTCTTTCCAGCGACCTATTCCGTGTTTTCGTTCAACGGGAATGTTTATCATCTACCAGAAAAATTACCTCTCGATCGAAGTCGAAGATTTTGTGGGTTGGTTTTCTTTTCTTTCGGCGGCAGCTCGTTTTACCCTTGCCGTCTTTAATTCTCGTGCAAATATTATTTCCCTGGTTCAGCCGACGATCAAAGATTCGGTCTGGCGACATCATTTTTTTCTTTCGATTGAATTAATCGGCGTATGCAGGAGCGGTCCCACCGGCTTTCCATTTTCCCGATGTTATTTTTCGGTTGTCCAGTTCATCGAGCTCTGTTTTAGTTGACCGGGCCGCCGCGCCGCGAAAACAGCGTTCCATTTCGTTACACGCTGTCGCTCGTGTATTTGATCGACTGGGCCAATCACAGGTGTGTCCCGAGCCTTGGACGGATCGCTGTTTCTCTATGGCGTGACCAGCACGGTTTGGCAGCGAAAACTATGGTGAATACGGTTTCGTCTCGGGTGAAACAAATATACCCATCCCTGCTGTACATATTTTCTTGCACTTTAAAAACGTGTGCATACCATAAATGCATAACGAACCGTCCACTAATCACATTTGCGGCTGCACCATCAATCTAGCAGATATTCGAACAAATGAAAAATACAAATTCAGTCCAGCTTTTTATTTTAGTTTTTCATTTTATGGATATGAAATTCATATCATAAATTATAATTATTTAGATACCCACACCCATATTTAATACAGTAAACAATACTCTGAATAATTACAGGAATAATAATTAATAATCTCTCCAATTTCGAATTTCGTCTTAGTTGAGACAAATATGCCCATCCCTGTTGTACATATTTTCTTGCATTGTAAAAACCTGTGAATGCTATCAATCTAGCAGATATTCGAACAAATGAAAAATTCAAGTTCCAGGTTTTTACGGTTTTGGCAGGCCTCCGGTTTTCTCGTACGGATGAAAATGGTATGACGCGAGGCGACGTTGCGAAAAAACCGTCCCGACCAATCATAATCCATCTTACGGTGACGAAGAACGGCTTTAACGAAACGCAAGCCGTTTTATTTAGCAGGCTGGCATGCGAATCTCGGGATCGCGATCGTCGGATGGAATTTTTCACCGAGAGAGGAGGGGGAAGCCGCGGAAAGCTGCGATACGGTGTAAGCATTTTGAACCTTGTTTTATCCGTTCACCCGATCCCCAAAGTATAATTCCATTTTGACGGCGATTCTTCTTGCCCGGTCTATCTGTCAGCCGTGAGAACACGCGCGCGTGCATAAAGCCGCGAGATAAGAACGACCATAGGCCCGAGCTACCTCTCATTACCATTTTCATTCGCCGTCGCCGTTTACGAGCCACGGAATAATAGTGCGATCAAACCAAACGACACTCCCCCACTTATCGGTCCCGCGGCCAGGCAATTAAACGTACACCTTGCGCTTTTACCTTCTATCGCCGACACAGTATTTAACCGGTTGTACCTCGCAAACTGATTTTTTCCTTGCGCAAGAAAATAATATAGTAGCCGAGATTCGGTCGGGTTGACTAATTTTCCCTTCAACTGTTTTGATTTGCTTCAAGAACTTTCCCGCTTAATTAGTTTTATTGCTAGCATTAATTTTCCTGTATTTTTTTCATCCTACATTCTCTGAACGTTGTTTCATAGCAAATGCTATCTGTTTTGGCTACGTGACGAGTATACTCAACGCGAACGGTTCACAGGTTAATTGTTGCGTCGTAGAGAACATTGTGCTTTTATTTTCGCAATGTTAAACCGCATACTTGAATTACTAGGAGCAGCCTGCAGATTTGATGCATTTATAGGAAAATTGAGTACGTGAAATTTAAAAAATTGCGGGATAATTAAAAGAGTTTTAATGTAGATTATTTTTCACGTGTTAAAATTTTTTTAATTGTCCCGCAATTTTAACAATTTCCCGTACTCAATTTTCCTACGAGTGCATAAAATTGCGGTCTACTTCTAGTAATCCAAACATGTTTTTCATTTATTAAAATCATTCAAACAAGGACGAATTTTGTTAAGTAACAATTTAACAATGTAACTTGTCAATGAAACATTTGCAAATAGAATTTGAAAGATAGTGCTCGCCAATGTTGCCCGCGAGTTTGTCATGCAAAGCCTCCTCTTCAGTTTAATCGTGTCGATAGTAGTTCGACGTCCTCGGCGGATGAAATTCGGGTAAGTATCGAGGCAGCATGATCGAGAGCTAGGCTAACTTTCATTAGGGCACCTTTCCGGGCCCGGTTAATCGTATTTCTGCCGTGGGGATTCGAGTTGGCTCGTTCCTCGAATACTCGACGAAACTATGAAATTTCAGCTGGCGTGGTTGCGATAGTTCGCCGAATTCTTTCGCGCGGCTTTCCCCTGGGTGTCGCTTGGATTTAAATCGTCCTGTCGAAACTTTTTTCACCGCAAACTTTCGTCAAACATTTCGCATAACGATCCCACTATTCCCCCTTGCCCCCGACGGTCTTTTTATCGATTCCAAGTGTACGAGAACCGTTTCCCCACTCTATTAACTCGGTTTCAGAACCGGAAAATGAAAAACGTGATAAAAGAGACCGTTTTTCTTCTCCTTTTTGTCAGGGATGCCATAGTCGATCATCAAATTCGTGTTACAGTATTTTATCCATAAATGTCCCAGATCTATCGGTGTGAGCCCGCCTAATCATTATTTCCAATTTCTTTATTTTTCATTATTTTTTTATGGACTTCGATGACCATATTTATGGTACTTCTCTATTAAAAATCATACCAAATATCATATAATTCCGATGACATTTACTTGTGTAATAGACAATTAAAGTTTCGGGTGCAACTCTCTGCGTCTTCTTCTCGCGTCCTGTTACGGACGACCATCACTTTTTATACATCCTGCGCACAGAGGAATCTTTAACTAAAATGTCGCGGACATTCACAAAGGGAGGTCTCTCGGAGAATGCAGTTCACGTTTCCAGGGTTTTGGGATCACCGTGGCAAGAGACGAGGTTCTCTCTCTTTCTCTCTCGCTATCTCCCTCTCCGTCGCAGGTTCCTCTAATTACGCGGACTCCCGCGGTCAAAATATCTTATACACAAGCTTATCTAGAATTTCGGGGACAAACGTTCCGCGGGAATCGTGGCTCCAACGCCAGATCCCGCGACGCGACGTCTGATTCAATTGAGGCTTTGGTTCTGTTGTGCGGACGCGGATAAGGGCTTCGCGAGATATGTATATATATGTATACATACAGGTATGTATACGTTATACATACACATAGTATATATTTTCGTTTCGTCAAAGCGTTGGAGGTCTGGCCGCTCTCGCTCACGGTCCGAAAAGTAATTCAATTGGCCGAGCCGCGCCGCTTAATTCCCGAGTTAAATGAAATTTCGTCCGGGTGCTTTGTTCTTGCGGCGGGAGACAAAGCGGCGGCTAGGCCCCCTCTCCTCTTCTCTCCTCGTCTCGCTTCCACTCTCCTCTCTTCTGTTCCCGCGAGGAGAACGCGCGGAAGATCGTTAACGGTGATTCTGTGTTTAAATTTCGCGAGAACCGGGCCACCGAAGTTCGCCGCCCAGTTCGTTGACGATCAGAGGAGACGAGAGAGCTTATTGGTTGAATTTGCTTCCGCAGGCCTCCGATCCATTAAGGGTACGTCAGACAGAGAAGATGAGTATTTCTTATTTTTTCATCGATGTGTCTGCCCCTAATGCATTTTGCGAGAAACGATATTTTTTAATGCTCTTCGCGTTTTAATCCTCATTTTTGCAAATTGTCTCTCGAAACTTTATAAACAACAATAGTGTACGCTTTTAGATAAGAAATTGTTTGCTGTATACTTTTTCTTGAAATATAGTTATTGAAAAAACATTTCTTCTGAAAACGTACACCATTATCATTTATAAAGTTTCGAGTTGTTTTATCGTTATTTTATAATAATTACGAGATTGAATTTATTCAGATTCTTCACAACTTTTGTACAATAATACATCTTTATAATTTCAATAATTATAGAATAAAGAATGTTAAAGCGGTGATTTGATCTGAGGCGGTAAGGTTAGCGTTAAACGCGGAAAATTATTTCATCGTGAGATCTCTAATTATGACGTAACAGGCCATCGACTTTTGGACGGCTCGACAGTTTCCGTTCATTTAAATGCGCTCGAGCCGACGCGACCGGAGGCGCGAGTTGCATCGAGGCTCGAAGAGTAATAAGAAGAGGTCCTCGTAAGTTTCTCGTTTAATCTTCAAAGGATCCGGAGGGGTCCGTTGCGCGACACAGTTGCTGTTAGCAGCAGTAGCAACTTTCCTCGAGTAAAGTAGTTAAAGAGTGACGCGCGCGCGACGCAGCACAGGCGGAAGGCTGCGGGACCGTGTTGGAGAGTTCTTGGTCTCTCGCAGTCGATGCGTTTCACGGACCACGTACTTTAACCACGCCCGTAAACGTTTCATTAACCCGCTTGTTTCGTCCGATAGAACCGAGTCGCGTTTTTCTCGAAACGAGCCCGAGCAGCGAAAAAACGAAATTTCAACCGTGTGACGCACGTGGCGAACCCTGCTCTCTCTCTACAGGGAGAAAAAAATATTCCGGCACGCTACCGCCCGGCGGTGACGGTTAATTAAAAATGTAGAAAGGCGAGGGCTCGCTCCTAATATTGTCTATAATGAAATCCAACTGCGCGTTTCAGTTTGCGCGGCCGCGCGCACGTACCGACCCGAGGATTAATAATAAAGCCGCCGCTAGGCGCGAGAGGCCGCGCGAGAAACCGAATTAACCTGAAAAAATGAAATTCGAATATTCATTAGCGTCACGCACGTCCTGCTCGTCCCGCTCCGGGACGTTATTCCAAATGGATTATGAACGCTGTCCGACGCTTCGCATAAAACTGCGACTACTCTTTTCGTCGCTCTCTCTCTCTTTTAATTTTTACAGTATCGAGCTGCCTTCGTGTCGCCTCACAGTCGGAAACTGTTCTCGCGGATTTTACGCGTTTATAACAAAAATGCCTTATTTAAAACAGTAAAGGCATGTTATTATTTCCAGCCTTTTAACTTTTAATTATAAACATTTATTTATGTTGTTATAATTAAAGGTTAAACGGAAAAGAAATTTTGATGGTGGAAATAAATTGAACGTATTAATTCGTAATAAGTTTCCGTGTTTCGCCGAACGAGCCTGATGGAAACGGACAATTGATTAGTATCGCATAAAGTTCCGAAAAGAAAGTATCTGATCGAAGCGGTGAGATGTCTCGGTTCGTTGAATGCTGTGCTCTCGAACGGAACAAATCGTCCTCGGGGTTGCAATTTTTTCTCGGCCGAACGTTCGAACGCGGCGCGCATTAGCGATTCCGCTTAGGCGTCCCGTTCCCGATAATTAGGGAAACGAGCCACTTCTGTGGCCGTTTTGCGCGAGGTCGAATTAGTCGACTGGTTTCATTTCCCCACGGCGCGCGCGGCGCGGCTGCTGTTCGAAATCACGCTGCGATCTAACGGCAGTAACGACGCGACGTCTTTCCAGCAGCACACCAAAAAACCGAGAGCTCGAATCACCCTCCAGGGTGCTGTTTCGAACGCGTAAGGGCTGATACCTTTATTCCACGGAATCGGTGATTATCGTGACGCTTTGCTTCCGAGGTTTGCTGACAGCGTTGTAATTAAGCGGTGCCCTTATTGTCCCCCACCGCTTCAGGTTCTTCTTCGAAAATCTCCGAGTGCAGTCGCTGGAAGTACACCGGTGAACACGTCTGGTGCTGTCTGGTTTCATGGAAACGGCTCCCATGTTGCTACAAGTTCGCTGGAAGATTTTTTTAACGAGTTGTATTCGCAAATCGTGCAGGGTGAGTTGATAATAATTATGGTATTGCCGCTATGGTGTTCCTTCGCATATTGTGACTTTCATCTCTACGGATAGTGTTGCTTTTTTATTCCCCTTACTGGCAGCTTTCCTTTGATGTACATTACCGATGAAACTTGATTACTTTTAATGAATTGGTACCAAAATTTTCTGGTTAAAACGAGAACAAGAAAGCATTTCTTAATTTTTAGTTACACTTGTACAAACCTTTCGTCAACTAAAAGAAGAATACAGTTTTCATTTGGCTTCTGTGACCTGCAATTAATATAACATTTTTGATTTTGCACAAAGATCGCATGATTAGATAATTATTTATCGAGATGACAAAGTTAGGAGAGAATAGTTTAGCCCGATTTTTTCAGATTTGTATTTCCGTCGAAGCGATTTTCACGATCGTGCGTCAGGTCGCAGTTTCTCTTTCGCGTGGCAGTGTCGCTTAGTTCGCGTGCTAAAATAAATAAGGGCTTAAGAGGAGGGGACGGTGGCGGAGGTGAAACAAAGCCGAGAGGCGTATAAAATTAAACGTCTTAACGAACGGCGGGTCCGCTCTCTTGTTTCGCGGCAGTATATTTTCGCCGGAAATCTTACGGAGGGGCCAGTGATAAATGCGAATCGTAAAACTGCAAGCGCGCGCGAGCGAACAGATCCCGGAGACGTAATTAAGAAACGCTGCACTCCGCGGCTCGGCACGGGGCTTGTCTCGACTATAGCGATGGGCTCGTTTCGGGATCGCATAAATCTGCGAGCCGAACTAAATTCAACTTTACAAACCTATCGGCCAACCGCCACGGCAAGTGGCCCGTGGAAAGTTAACCGGCGGATATCGGCCCTCGAGAGCGGCCCGCGTATGCTCTGCTAATGGCAGATCTTCCGAAACGATCGGATTTATTCGCTCGGAGGGATCGCCTGCGTCGAGGGCGACATCCTTCAACGGATATCGCTCCGAGAACGTTTAATCGTCTTCCCTAATTTTTTTTAGAGATGTCGCTCTTCAAGTGCACGTGCTGTCTCGATAAGGGTGAGGACTCCTCTCTCTAGTGTGCGTAACTCATACACGGCTACGTAATTAGTATAAATTGAAATTTTAATATAATTTGAGGTAAATGGGTTCAGAATTCGACGAACCATTATTGTATAGTGCACATTTCGGTGATCCACGTCGTCACAATCGCTAGATCAATCTATTTAGATTATCTAAAGATCAATCTATTAGAGACGTATATCGGAATCGCCAGTTTTTTAAATTATTATTATTATTTAATTAAAAATCGACTCAGATAGATTTTAATCAATATATGTAGAGATTTATTCATTGCTTTAAACGTTGCGTATAAACCCTTAAGTGTCACACTAAACTCCTCTCGGAATATCTTTTCCAATTGCAGTTCGTCGAAGAACGTCAAGTGCAGTTCGAGGACTAGAATATAGAATAATAATGGTCGTCGGCACCCAGAACAGGAAAGTAAGAACACCAGCGGTTTGTTCGTGTTGGCGCGCACGCGTGTGTGGCTCGTCTCATCGTCGCGGAATTACAGGGAGGACTTGTTAATGAAATTTTGTGGTTTGTTCAGAGGGAGCGTACACGCGAAAGCAGAAAATTCCGTTGAAGCTTATAATGCGTTCTAATGACGACTTTAATCAGTGCACTGGGGAACGAAGTGGTAACTGCGCTCCCGCGCGGATCGAGTTTAACTCGCGAGAGAACCACCACCCTAAAACGATGGCTGTTAAACGTCGTCCTTGGCGAAGTTTTATGGTTGACTTTGCGCTAATGCGCTACAGTTTGTCGCGGTGTTTGCCCGGCCGTTAATGGAACCGCGGATTAAAGAGCCCATAAATGTTGCCAGGACCAGCTGTCGGCGTTGATAAGTCGTCGAAAGAATTGCTGGTTCGACCTGGCACGCAACGACAAATAAAACGATTTCGTTCATTCCGAGATTGTCGATCATCGTTGCTGTATAGTATGTATAATATATCCTGTAGGACTCCGATAATTTTGAATGTATCATTCTGAAACGAAATTCAAAAGTAAAATTCAAAAAAGAAATTTAAAAGTAAAAGTGCATGATTTTGATGAAAAATTATGTGCAACTAAAAATAAAAGGACTCCTCTCCTCTATTATATCCATATAGTCAATTACATTTTGTTGTACGTTCTAATAGATGTAAGTGAAAAAAAATTATTCAGAAGAGTATAATAATTAGATTGTGGATTTCCGTGTGAAATCAAAATTGTCTTCTTAATAATCTTAGATGCAATCGGACTAAACAGAATAACTTCTTTAACTCGTTCAAATGATTTGTTTAATTTAATTATTGATGGACTTGCTTAACCCTTTGATTCTAGATCCCCAGTCTATTTTGATCTGTCTACAACAGGCCTGATCTAGAGAATATTTAATGAAATGCGAAAAAATATTCAGAAGTGTCTGACAACAAAGATAAGATCCAGCCACTCGAAGATAATTCTTGGGTGCATCGGATTCTAAAATTGACGTATCCCGATGAAATGGAAATCGAGTTATCGACTGACGGTTTCCGGTGATCACGGTCGTTTCCTATTAACGTGAAAAGGTCCGTCGCGGGAGCCGGCGTACCTGAAATAACAATTCCATCGCGATTCCACGGAGTCGAAGAGCGTGTCTGTTCCTGAGGGGTCGAACAATCGTCCATGCCATGCCGTGGCAGATATGATTACTTAAATATTTCACCGGGCAACGGGATCTCTTTCTCTCTGTCTGTCTGATCTTCCGGTTTCCTCGGATTCGGACGAAAAACGAGGGAGAAGTTGATTCGGCCCGGAGAAACGAAAATATATTTCGTATGCCTCGCAGATATTCCGCTCCGGTGAAAAGGCGGACGTGCGCTGCCTTTTCGTTGCCTTTTGATCCGGTCAAAGGCGGCTCAAAGACCGCCCACCGGTCTCTGTATAATTTACATTAACATTTATTAGACGGTCGCGGCCGTTCCTCGCGTATCCAAGATAAATGCGAAATGAAAACGCGCCTCGGTCTCTTTATCCCTTTCTCTCTTTCGTGCTCGATCGAATTACTCGAGTTTCGACACCTCTTTGTGCGCTTCCGGTTTTTCCTAGCACGCCGTAAGACCCTTGGTCGAATGAGACCTATAAAAAACTCGACCGTCTACTTCGAGGAAACACTGAAAATTACTATACAGGGTGTTCGACTACAGGTGGGAGAAAATTTAAGGGGTGATTCTCGACGATAATATAAGACGAAAATGAAGAATAAAAAAATTGCGATTTCGGCTTCGTTAATTAGCTATTAACAATTAAAAATCCGCCTAGAATGCGGCAACATTTTCGACAGAAGTGACAGTTGCATGCATATCTTGGTTCTTATTTGGGGCCCCAACGAGGTGAAAATGTTTTAATAAATAGCTGGACGACATTGAACCTACCTACTCGTTACAATCCACAAGGGCATTTCTAATATCCGCCCTATGGAATTATCGAGTAGAAGGGGTCAATGCCCTTTCACTTTTAAATTTTTCTCGTACGTATCTACTAATCCTTATTTATTGTTCCTAACATCGTACACAATTCACTGCACTTTGCTATTGTACTGGTTATCGAAAAATATTCACATCTTGTTGAAAATTGGTATTCCTCCGATCGGAGTTCCCTCAGGAGCTCTCTCACGGTGGGGCCCGTGAGTGAGTACGGGGAGTCGCGTCCCTGGGGCTATCCGAATCGCCTATAGCTCGGTTAGGCCGCACTCGTGTGTGGTGTTAATTTGGTTTGCTCTCATGAGCTCGTTGTCTCATTGTCCGGTTTGCTCTCGCGTGAGCTCGTTGTCTCATTGTCCGGTTTGCTCTCGCGTGAGCTCGTTGTCTCATTGTCCGGTTTGCTCTCGCGTGAGCTCGTTTTCGGTTTGCTTCCGCTAAGGAGAGGACAATATTATTCAATATTGCTTCGAGTCTCGATCTACTATTGTTCTATCACTTTCTCCAATGTCCATGTAATCATCGTGTGCTAATTGTGTTTCTTTCTGTTCCTAGTCCTTCAGTACGCAGTAACTTACACTCATCTCTGGTGCAAAAGCAGCCATCTACACGTAGCCGAACATTTACGTATTCGCATAGACATCCGTAGCTACGTTCTGCAATCCTGCACTCGGGCCTTCTCGTCTCGATACACATTTTATTATATAATCATTTTATTCTATAAGTGTAATCTTTTGGTGAAAAATAAAGAATATTAGTTACAACAATCAATGTGTTCTTTCTTCCTTACCCTCCACATGCCTTTCTTCCTTACCTCACATTGGCGAAAATTTTCGAAAACCTCGAAAATTGAACTTTGTATTAGGAGAACATGATATCGAAGGAAGTATCCGTAATTCAGTAGTACAAATCAACGGCAAGTCAGACTGCCGAAAATTGGCGAAAATTTTCGAAAACCTCGAAAAATGAACTTCGTATTAGGAGAACATGATGTCGAAGGAGGTATCCGATTTTCAGTAGTACAAGTCAACCACAAGTCAGACCCGGAAAATTTTCGGCCGTCTGACTTATGGTTGACTTGTACTACTTTTCGAAAATTTCGAGAATTTCTTGAAAATTTTCGAAAAGTAGTATAAGTCAGCGATTAGTCAGACATGGAAAATTTTCGGCCGTCTGACTTATGGTTGACTTATACTACTTTTCGAAAATTTTCAAAAAATTCGCGAAATTTTCGAAAAGTAGTATAAGTCAGCGATTAGTCGGACATGGAAAATTTTCGGACGTCTGACTTATGGTTGACTTATACTACTTTTCGAAAATTTCGCGAATTTTTTGAAAATTTTCGAAAAGTAGTATAAGTCAGCGATTAGTCGGACATGGAAAATTTTCGGCCGTCTGACTTATGGTTGACTTATACTACTTTTCGAAAATTTCGCGAATTTTTTGAAAATTTTCGAAAAGTAGTATAAGTCAGCGATAAGTCAGACGCCGGAAAATTTTCGAAAATCAGTAGTACAACTCAACGGCAAGTCAGACGGTCGAAAATTGGCGAAAACTTTCGAAAACCTCGGGAATTGAGCTTTGTATTAGGCGAACATGATATCGAAGGAGGTATCCGAAATTCAGTAGTACAACTCAACGGCAAGTCAGACGGTCGAAAATTGGCGAAAACATTCGAAAACCTCGGGAATTGAGCTTTGTATTAGGAGAACATGATATCGAAGGAGGTATCCGAAATTCAGTAGTACAACTCAGCGTCAAGTCAGATGGTCGGAAGTGTCGGGGAAAGATCGGAAAAGATGGGGATTCAACAAATAAAACGGCAAATATGTTTATCATACTCTCTTTATTTATTCATTTCATATTCATACAACAAGTGTTTGTTTTTTACATGTACATGTAAATTATATTCTAATCATTAAAGATATTATAAATTTATAACAAGACTGTCGAGTTGCTCCGCGAGAACCAACATACGTCAGACTTCTACTGCAATACTGCAATACCTCGATTGTGCTGCAAAAGCCGATGGATAAATCTGAAACAGTAATATATTCTATTAAATAAATGTGAAACTCCCAGAGATAAAAAGATCACGTTGTTAATAAATAAAACTATTTTACTTTCGTATTTTTTAACATTATCTACAAGTGTAAATATTCGAAAAATAAGCGGGTAATTAAGAGTCTCAAAGGTTCCGATTGGCTACCCCCAAACGAAGGCACTGTCGATGAGGCGCATGCAACAGATAATTGATGCGTTTTGCGCTCCACTTTTTTCGTTCGAAATCTTACAATTATTTTCATAGCTATTAAAGATTCACAATCACAAATATTCAGGACTATCTGTACGAGGTTAGGAATCCGTATGGGACTAAGAAAAATTTTATACTTTTTACTCCGGTTTTAAAAACGTGGTATTTTTAAAAATTTTATTTTATTTAAATAATTATTTACTGCTCTCTTTTTAGTCTTGTGTTAGTACTTGTATTACTCTTTATTAATACTTTGTATACTCACTAAGTTTCCTATAAATTTCACTTGGTAAACAAAGTGATGATGTAGTACTGACCTTCGCGCAGCGACGTACTATCGTATACTGAGCTCCGTCGGGACGAAGTGGGTCCGTGGAGTGTCAACGCAATGACAAGTCTGACGACCGAAAATTTCGAGAAACTGTATAATTGAATTTCAGTAGCACAAGTTAACGCCAAGCCAGGAACTCGAAAAATTTTGAAAATTCAGTAATACGTTTGAATGTTTTCTCTCAGCTATTACTACGATGCAGAATCTAACGAGAGTAGAGGTAATCCTGGTAATCCTTTAATGTTGAAACACTGCACTTTATTGAACTTGATTTACGACGCGAGACTCGCATGAGGACCGATTCACCGACGGAACGGATATCTTTGAGGTTATGCGATTTCTGCAAACGGAAATTTTCGACGCGTGCGAGAAGAATCGTCCGTACAAGCTATCATCCGTATGCACACTGATTCAAGACAGCTGATGAGGTCAATGCCTGAGCCCAATCGATAAAACAAATGCCGATCTACAACAGAAAACGCCCGCCGATTTACAGCGAACGCCCGTTATGAAAAATTATAGTGCAGAATAAGGATTTATGGATTTGTATGAGAAGAATTTAAAAGTGAAAGGGCATTGACCCCTTCTACTCGATAATTCCATAGGGCGGGTATTAGAAATGCCCTTGTGGATTTTAACGAGTAGGTAGGTTCAATGTCGCCCACCTGTAGTCGAACACTCTGTATATATTCGAATTAAAAATTATTTCTACGTTGCTAAATTGTTCCGACATGTTTGAATGATTCTTATGCATTCACGGGACCATTGGCTGAGTGAAATATAAAATAATAAAAGATATTCTTCAAATTATCAAAATTATTGAGGAAAGGAATGTTTACAATACAACTCGATAAATAGTAACAAAAATAACATGGTCCTCCTATATCAACAAGAGACAATTTAAAAAGATCGAACGAATGGTGACAACCAGACTTCCGCACGGCGAAGATCGAGGACACGATCGATCACGATCGAGATAGAGGACCAGCAAGCACCGGTAAAGCAACACGGAGCCAGAATTAATCCTCTCGGTCGCCTAGCAGTAATTTTCGCTGTGGTTCCGGGGCAATCGAAAGGTTTCCGATAAACCGGAAAAGATAATAGCATTATTTTAATTGGCCGATTGATCGGATCGATGAAGAGGGGAGTCAGAGGGAGGAGTGGATCGCGTCGATAGATGGGGGCAGAAAAACCGGGAAATTTGCGCGACAAGCGGAACGAAGCGGTGGTGGTTGGCCGCGATCGATCAGCGCGAAGCTAATTAACGGAGTCAGGTGAAAAATCGCCAGACGGCCGTGTGCATAATGCACGGAACTGCAGGCTCGACAGTTTTCTGGACGTTTTAATAGAGAGCACGCTAATTAGAAACCGGATTGCATTACTTTAAATTACAGCGCGGAACACGTTGAGAATGCCGCGTCCGGTCAAGCCAATTAACCGAGTCTCCCGATAATTACGAGAGTCGCGCAGCGTCGCGGTCCGGTCACTACGCGATCAATCACCACACACTGGCCAGTTTCTGTAAAATCGAATTGAAAAATTTTCATGTCGCGAGTTACACTCTTCGTCAGCTAATGTTTGGTCGAGATTGACTAAAAAGCACACAGATTTTATGCATTCATGAGAAAAATTAGTAGATACAATTAAAAATATTATACAGCTCCAAAGAATTGAAATTTGCCAGTACATTACTACCAAACCTGTAACATTATCGAAGGAAGAAAGTCCCTCTATTTTGCACGAAAGTCGACAATCTATTAATAATGTATAATTCACGGGGACGCGAATGTGGAGCAGCTTTTCGCGATTCTGGTCCGCTGTGCATCGGCAACCCCTCCTTCTTCCTCTGTTGCTGTCTCTTTCTCGTTCACGATAGTCCAGGCTTCCTCCAGCTAAATGTTTGCACGTTCCTCGTCAGCCTCGTACTTTCAAAACTTCCGCTCGTAAAGAGCCGGCCGAACGACCAGCTGAAATAATTGCGCGCGAGCCGCCGACAAGCGAAACGTGCAAACACGTCCACAACGGTGACAACCATTCCGCGAACCTTAATCTCGGATGCCTCGCCTCCTTTTCGATCGCTGCGACAGCATTTTTGCGAATGTTCGCGATTGCGAGTGCCCGAGAGACGTTGGAAGCTCGCGGAAACGAAGACATACCCACAAGGCATCCCAAAATTGTTGTACTTTGCATCTTTAACAAAAAAGTTATTCCTTGCCCAAAAATTGTATTTATTATAAAAAAATATCTATTGTAAATGAAGTCCTACTGTATTATATAAAAAAATATTTTTCAGTATCCTTTTGGCACAGCACAATTACTGAAAAAGTCTTATCAATGAAATATGTTGGAATGCTGTTTCACTATTTAAAATTGGTCATTTTAAATATAATAAGGGTGTTCGAAAAATTTCGATAGGTATTCATCAACCCTAAAAGTTTCCTATAATAGTGTTCCACAGTTTGGTGTGCCCTTGTGCCTTCAAACGAAACGTTCAGAACTGAAATTCAGAAGAGCGAAGGGACATAGTGCACACGTAGAGAGAAGGAGGGATCCGGTTGACGATAGTTCGTCTGGTTCGAATCTTTGTTTATTTGCTGAGTGGAAGGGACCCGCAGGTTGTTGGGCTCTGTGTAAAGAGTAAACCAATGGCTGTCTTGTTGGAGTTTCGCTCGTTTGAGTCGAGTCGAAAAGCATTCGGGACAATGGACACTGCGATCGAACATCGTCGCAGATTCAGCCAGTTAGCAGAGGGTTAATACAAAGGGTCAATCAGTAGACGCGCGCGCACGGACATCCACGTCCGACATCATCCGCGTTCAATGGACGCGTTGGCGTTGGCGTCGCAGATTTGCTTTACCGAGTTAGCATTGTCACAGAAGTATCCCTCAACGATGCGACGGTGAACGCAGCCGATCATTACATACCAATCGCGCAAAGCTCGTTGAAATTCTATCGGGCCGATTAGCCGAGCACCAAATTCCCGTGCCATTCATCGGCATCGGTATCGATGTTCATCTGTGTGAATAATCAACATTCTTGTGCTCTTCTAGAAGGACTTCCTTTCACTCTCGTTACGCAGCATTTGTATCTATAGATGTTGGGGCTGGTGCGACAATTGTTCCGTAATTACTAGATTGTTGCAATCTATCTTAGAATGCAAATTGTATGAAACGCGTATCGATCAAGACACAATATCATCCTACAAAGCTGTTGTGTACATATATGTGCACATAATTATGAAAATATTTCTTGTTTCGAGGTGTTTGAAGGAAAAGGATTGCAAGACTTAATGAATTAGATATAATGTTGAAATACCATGTGCTTGAAAGTCGCTAGTGGCCTCCAGGAATTACCAGAATCTCTATCGAGGTCTTCGAAGGATCTATGAGACGTCCAGAGACATCTACAGGCCTTTTGTCCTAAGCGTCACGACTCTTCGATACCCTTGAAGGGCCTATGGAACGTCCAGCAGTCTCTGGGGACCATTGAAAGGACTCCAGCAACCCCCAGAAATTCCTAGGGACCCTCGAAGGGTCTCGAATCACCAGCAGGAGTGTCTCTCGAGCTCTGGTGCTTGAGACCTCCTTCCAGCTCGATGGCTAGAGGGTGACTGACAATTTTTAGCGTTCTAAATTGATTCTACTGTGTCAAACAACTGTTTGCAATTTCATTTTACTGAAAATTTAATTGTCTGCTCTATTCAATCGTAGCATAGATTGAAACATGTGTGACTAAAATTGGTGGATTAGAAGCGTTTCGCTTTGTTTAGTATTGTTTAGATGTTAATAATGTTATGAAAAAATATACTGTATTTGACAGAGTGTATAAAATTGTTCTAAACGGAATAAAAGAATTTTAATTTCGGGTGGAACAGAGACGATCCGAGAAAAGTCTCCAAGTGCAAAGGGGGTCTTATTATCGGATCGAGATCAAACAATTTTCTCGATTTTCGCCGACGTTCGCAGGGGAGTATCGACTTTGCGGCGAGCACGGGACGTTAATTATTACGATCCGGCAGCGAAGGTAACGCAGAGGGCTTTCCTAAAAATTAATCCGCGGTCTCGTCCAATTTCCAGTGGCGGTCCCGTTTAATAAACTCCTCGCGTTTTCGCCGGGACATCTTACGTTTTACCAAGCGACCGACGCGGCGCGGCGTTGAGAGCAGAGAAAGGCGACTTTCCATTTCCGTTCTACATTCGCGTTAATGAATAAAATTTAATTAAAAAGTTGCCGGAAAGTTGCACGTAACAAATACAGAGCCGCGGCGAAAAGAAGTTCTAATTGGAAGCCGGACAGATTGTGTTCCACGCAATTATTTTTCCGGGGATTCTTTTATTTTGTAAGCGGCGCGCGACGAGACCAGACGCGACGCGGCCCGGCGACTGCGTTTTATCTCGCCGGCTATGGGAACTCGAATTAACGCCGATCCGTCAGTTTGCTTCCCACCGATTTTCCCCCGATAAACCTCTTAAACATTGTTCCGGCAAACTCTATTAGCCGACCGAAGTAAACCGCGCGCGAAAGGGCAACCGGCCCGCCCGCCGAGTGCTATTTAAATCCCTTTAAACTCCTCGATTCGAATCAACAAAGCGGCACTGCCTTCCCCTTCCTCCTCAGTCGTAATGCTCCGAAATTCTTGAATCTGGAGACAAATCAAAGTATTTTGCTTGCTCAATCATTTTTTGCAAAATTAAAACTTTCCACGTGAATTGCAATGTCTCTCTTAATATGTTCAATACCTTGAAAATGATATAAAAGTATTTTTATATTCGTCTAATATTTTTAAAAACTTTTTTTAAAAAATTTAGAGCAGTGGTACAATTATAAAGATTCAAGGATATCAGTGCATCAGTTTTAATTTAATAAGATGATTAAAAGAAGAAAAATGTTTTACTTGGCTCCTATATCTTAAAATCAATGCAATCATTTTTTATTTTCATAAATAAAATTCAATTCAAACACCATTTAAACTCGTTTAAAAATGTATAATATTATAAAAGAATATCTCATTCACGGAAGTCGACAGAACTAGTACATGCGAGAGAAGTTTCCATAGGATTCATGCTCAAAGCAAGAAAAAAAACTCTTTGCAGCAACTATTACTACCGCGGTATCACGTTTAGCACAAACACTATTTAAACGTATTTAAAATTGTATAATTTCACTAAAAGATATTTCGTTACGTTCGCGAGAGTTTACGGGATTGCCATACGCAAGAAAATTTTGCACTACTTTTGTGGTGAAACCAGGCGAAATTTTTCAACTGCGAAAGCCACTGAAGAAAACTTTTACTTTGACAGCGTCATGTTTGGTTCAAACACTTTGCAAACATGTTTAAAAGTTGACGATGTTTTAGAAAGATACTTGCATTCTTGGAAGAGTCTGTAGAATCGTTCTGTGCTGGAAAACTTTGCTGAACTTTCCTTGCATGCTGGACGAAAAAGAAAATTGCAGAGACTTTACAGGAAAATCTGAAGCGTAAAAATGTTTGTGTAAAGAAATAGGGATGCTGAACAATCCGTTGATAAACTCCCTGGAAAAATTATAAAAATGCCAATGTCCAATTTTTGACTCGGCCAAAGCTCCGTGTTTGTTACAATAAAAATGCTGAATGAGACTTTGAATATTTTTCGAGCCAGCTCTCGCTCGTTGAGCGATGTAATTTCAGACGTAGAAGCTTAACAAGTGTTTCGAAACACGGCGGAAACGTTGAGCGGTGGCCTGTCACGTTCTATTTATCACCGGATCTGAACCTGGCTCGTCCAGTCGGCGCAGGACCCGGTAATCTTGCGAAAAATGTTCGCGAAGATCCTGCAGAATTCTCTTTCTCTGTTTCTCGCTCCGTAAAAGATGCACGAACTTCGCGGACTGTCCGGTTCCATTCGGATCTTTTCGTTTTAATATCCAGCCAATTAAAAGTTCCCGTAGTTTTTCGAAGGAACAATCGGGAGGAATCTTTGCAAGCAGCAGGTTGCGAAAACTTCGCAGACGTTTTCTTCTCTCGACCAGAAGCATCGCACAATCGGAGTTGCTCCCTGCGTCTGCTAAACTGTGGTTACAGTTGTGACTCCCCTATCTGTATCAAAACCTACTGCATAAAATAATACATAATTAGTATAATTTTTTATTCATGCTTGAAAAATATAATGCATGTGCAAGATCACAGTGGCATTCAGAAAAAAACCCTTAACGCATATATGGCGTGGAGTTTATTCACTGGATAATTCCATCAGGGTACAATACTCTTTCCCAGCTTTATTTACGGCGAAATAGGCATTGAGAATTCGGAATATTTTCTAGTGAATTCGACGTTTAGATAAAAAGGTGAGAAAGAAGGGAGCGTAAGGATCGAGAGTCGACTAATTTGATCGCGAAACCGGTCGATTCTATTTGGCAGGGATGCCCCTGGCTTCAGTGGCAGCGAAATAGCCGCTCTCGGTGGCTGGCTCGCCCTTTCTCCCCTCGCTTCGAGTTACCATAGACGTCGCGTTTTGAAGGAGCCGTTTTAATTAATCCGAGAGTCGACTGACGCTAATTACCTCTCTTTCCAGCGAGACTTTCTCGCGCGTTCTCCGCTTTGTAACATCAACCGGTCACCCCTCTCTTCAATCTTCCGTTAGATTTCGCCCGCCGTAGGCGTGCACTTGGACGCCACCCTTCCTCCTCCTCTTCACCCTCTTTTTTCCTTTGCCCTTTCGTCGCGCCATCTTTGTGTTTTCATCCCGCCACCCACCCCGGGTATACACTTTTTGTTCGCGGTTTAATGATGCGGGAAAATACCGTCCACGTTCCCACGATTTCTTAATACCTTGCCCTTTCCCTTACACAGCCTTCTGCGACCCTTAAGTGGGCTTTTAATATCTACTTGGAAAATGCGACAACTTAATTAACACTGAATATACGGGCGACTGGAAGCGAATATTTCACGTTGCTTCGTAGAAATAAGGGGAACGAATTTGTTCGGATATTTTGCAATTTTTATCATAATATCTTGGCTGGACGAATTATATTGAATTAATTGTTCTGCTCTTCATCAGGATAGATAGTGGGAAAATAAATAACCCAGTCTGTCTTCAGTTTTCGTTGTATGTATTCGACATGAAATTTCACCGTGACTTACAATACTTCTTCGAAATTATTTAAAAGGAACAACGATTCCTATTCGATTCAATTATAATTTGTTTCCGAATCTGTCGTTCCCTTTAATCGCTTCCGAGAATTATAATCGATCGACTGGAGCAGATATGGGCACAAATTGCCCTATGGGGCGTTGCTTTCGCTCCGCTGGAATCGAGAGGAACGTTGCCACGCCCACTTAGGGCACGGGAGAAGTAGTACAATGTTCTTTTATTACTAAACTTTTCTTATAGTTTCACTTGGGGGCAATCTAGACTGGCAAAAGAGGCTCCTAGGGGCAAAGAACAATAATTATTGTCTAATTCTCGTTCTCGGTAATGAAGGAATATTGCAAATGAAAGAACGATTGCACTTGGGGGCAATGTAAATGCCCGAAAGCCCCCGGAGGGCAATTAACTAAATGTCGATATCAGTTCTCTTTTAATTTAAACAACTGAATGTTCGTAAAGACCAAAGAAAAATTGCGCACGTTTGTGAAAAGCCATTTGCTCCCGAGCTCCCCGAGACAGGTATGCTCCGAGAGGAAAAGTTGCTGCCCACATCCACCGCAGACTGCATACCTTTTCTAACCTAACGTGTCATTACAACGAGGAAGTGAGAGATTTCGTTTATTTATGTACATTCGTAAAAAAGTTCTTACACTGCGAACACTCGAACTAACAACGTCGTTAATTTTTACAGACTACGAGAGACGCTGATCTCCTTCGTCGGATCCTATAAAAAATGCTCGTCGACAGTGGTAGTACAACATTATGTACAATGCGTTATGCGCGAAGTACAATGAAGGTTTGTTCGCTAATCGTTACGATTCAGGTGAATGACTCGCTACACATGGAAGTCTATATTGTGTTCCCGCGTCTGCTGCCTTCTGTTCCTTCGCTTTTGTACTTTGAACGCTTTTCTTTGGCATCGCCGCGGATTCTTCTTTGCCATAAGCGTCCAAGAATTATTCTCTACGCTAATGCACCTAGAAAAGTCGCCTCCGGCGCAAGTCAACGTACACGCTCCATAAAATTTCCATAAAGCCATTCGTATTTTCAATTGTTCTTTTCGAAAACAGATTTTCACATTTCTCTCCGAACAAATGGCACCATTGTTGTCTCCAATATTTATTTATTGCCCTCGAACTTTATGTCGTTCACAGATTTATGAAATATTTTACAATCGGGTAATCTTCCATTTTTTTCAACAAACGTCTCTATTAACTTAATTAAAACCGGCATGATCCAAAAATATATAATTATTGGAATATCGAATTTCATCGACAAGCTGGCTTTATGGAAAGGACCAACACTATGTCGCATTGCATATGCGACTCGTCGTCCGGTAATCGAATCTCGTAGCGTTCCGGAATGATTCATATTGAAAATACGCTGGCAGCGAACGCGCGTTTTCTATTTTCCACGAGCTACGACGAAGATATTTTTCGCTCGGTTCTCAGTGAACGAAGAGTAGCCGCTGATCAGGATAATTGGACCGTCAGAGTTCGCCTAAGTTTCCTGGTCCCACGGGTGCAACAGAACCTATTATGCACCGGATGAAAGTAACAATCGCCGTTACGGTAAAAGAATATTTACGACATGCGCAAAGCTCTCAGATGATTTTGCTTGGATACTTACAAACGTACACTACCGACCATAAACGCGAAAATATTGAAATTGGTTAAACGTGAATGCAAATTTCCATTTTCGTAGAGAAATTTCGAGGCATTGGGACTGAGCGAAATATTATTATTCATAATATTAACGATTAATCAAATTTCGTTCAAATTTTTGTGTAATGATGGTCAGAGCAACAATATTAAATTTTTTTTAAATTGTGGAATATAAAAAAAATATATAATAAAACTTTTTAAAAACCACGCTTATATTAAAATGCACTAAAAAAAAGAAAATAATTTTTTGTAGATATCAGTGACTATAAATAAAAACGGGGAGCGCTCCACACTTTTGTTTATAGTCATTGATACCTAAAAAAATTATTTTTTCCTTTTTAATACATTTTAATATAAGCATGTTTTTTTAAAAAAGTTCTTTTATTTCGAAACAGCCGCAGAAAATTATATCGCGTAAAAGTCCGCGGTGTAATAACAACGAAGAGTCTATTTTCATCGAAAAAGATATATCGAGAATTTCCGAGTGTCTAAATATTATACTTACGGCTGGTATCGTACAGTATGGAAACAAATTGATGAGAATTCCGGAAACGAGAATTCAGCGAGGAGAGACCTGCGGGATTATTTTCATTTCCATTGCAGCATTGCAGCGTAACATGGTCGCGCGATTATTCGGTGAATTATTTCCCGGAGGCGTGCAACGAAGCGGCTCTGCGGAAAGAAGAAGAAGAAGAAGAAGAAGCTGAAAGGGGCAAGTAATCGCGGGCCGCTGTAATCAGGACGGTTCAAACGTTTCTGTAAAGGGAGCTAGACTAAGTAGTAATCAGTAGAAATAGCCGTACACACAGCTTACTTAGCAGTAAACCGTTCCTCCGTTCCTTTCCTTAATCCCTGGCACAGCGTTTTTCCTTGAGCCGCGAGCTGTGAGCCGTGATGCAACAACATAGCTACTATAGCCGGCGCACAATTTTATTTTAAGAAAGAAAACTCAGACTCGCCCAAGCTTTGTCACGTTATCACGATTCTTATGACGTCCTTCCTTCGTAACAGGGCGTTATGAAAGCAACCGCATACAACCCGCGTACAAAATCACGCGACTAGGGATCATTATATAAGGACAAACAATCTATGTACAATATTATACGAAAGAAGCACCCGGCCATATTTAAAAGAATAGCGTAAAAAAGCAAATAAGAACATAGTCAGTTTTTGAGAGAATAATTCTGAGAATCTGTGTATGAATTTATTATAATCTATTAAATATTATATATTTTATATGATATATAAAATATTTATAATATATTAAATGCAATAAATCAATCATTGAACAAAACAATTTCTACAAAAAGTTTGCCATTATGTCTTATAATTGGGTCCCATGGAAATCACCGACACAGATTTGACCGACAACGATTTTAGTTTAGATTCAAATTTGTTGTCGATCAAATCCACTGTCGATTAAATTCATTCATTGTCGATCAAATTCACTGTCAACTAAATTTTCATGGGACCCCTTATAAATTGTACTGGATGCTTCGTTCTTTTGCACAGTAGTGTACATCCTGATTGTTCGGCCTGTCGACGATGTACGAACAAGGTGAATTTTCGCAAAAATCTCGTCAACGAATACAGAACGACGAACTTCTGACACGAACGAAAATATTGCAGTCTCGTAACTGCATTTCGACGCGTTAACGACGATAAACTTCGCAACCACTGAAACGTTTCAACGTCAACGAATAAACTTCATTACGTCACGTGCCGGCGTCTATGACGTAGCAGCATTTCGTTGCGATATCGTGATTTCCGAGCTTACCGGTCTCTCGTTCCACCTGTAATCACCCCGTACCGGTGACTCGACGACGCGAAACTGTTGCAGATTGCTCGCTCTGACGTGTGAACATCAAGAGTTTGCTACGACGATTGCTCTATAAATATTGATTTCTGCGGTTGTTGATTCAATCGGGATACATATTAACCCCTCAGGGGATGCGCAGCGAGGATGCACACTCGTCGCAGACAATGGGATATTGCTTTTGTTTCGAGAACTATATTCATCGCACGAAAAAAGATGAGTCAAATGTTTTTCTCCTCTTATTCAGATTTACATTTTTATCGTATTGTTAATTGCAGTTCCTGGACTACACGATTTCCTTTTTTGTTCTGTAATCGTTAATGGAGTGCTCTTTGTCTTGCAATGGAAATTCAGAAAAAATCTAAAACGGAATAACCAGGAAAGAGATGATCATTAATATATTGAGTTCATTAATTTCTTTGTCGTCGAAGTTCATACGTTCTTGGAACGTGATACGGATCGAATGGATTTTTGTAAAATCGACCGTTCAGCGAAACGTTGGTGAACTTTTCGATCGGAGGCAACGCGCGCGGACTTTCAACGGAAACCGATCGATAAATTAATTGTCTTGGCTCGTTCCTTCGTTGAAATTGATTGCTCGCGAGGGACGAGGCGAGACAACAGGTTTTCTTCGGGACGCTTTCTATTTCGCAACGATAGCGAACAGAAACGTAACAAGTTTCCCCGTGATACCGTGGCCCCCGAAGTCGCTTATTCTCCTCTAGGCGAACATACACGTATCGAGACGCCGCGCCGGAACAATGCGAAACTTCCGAGAACGGGTAGAAGCAAGTTTATTATTGGATCGCCTCGACGACGGTTTCCCAACACCGCTACGAACGTGTTTTTATTTAATTAAATAGACCGGGGCTCGATGGTGACCTGTAACTCGCTATGTTCGATTCTCTCTGGTCGTTAGACATCCCCTGCAAACGATTATGATCGTCGGCAGTTTTTAAAATCCTGCTGGATTCTATTCGTGGAGCTACTCTCGCGGGAACGATTACGCGATCGTTTGGTATTGCTGTTGACGCTGTGCGCTGTTCCTCGATGATCGATTTCGAGTATCGGTTGCGATCGGTACCATGAAGCTCGAGGTTGAAGCACCGAGCACTGCAAGTATCAAATAGAAAACTAACATCTGAATAAATTAAATCATGTTCAGTTTTACAAAAGAGTTTACGGTACAGCCATTTGTCATTTTTACCTGGAAAGTTTTCCGGGAGTTTTCCGAATTTCAACTTTTGCCAGCTCGTATTGGAACAATTTGACAATATCTCCTTTATAAAATTTATAAAATTACCCATTTCCAGAACTCCCGGAAAACTTTCCAGATAACCTCTTTTTTCGAACAAAATGACTGGACTATCTGAAAAATCTTGATCGAAATGAAACGCTAAATAATGGAACTTAAATTCAATTTTTATGGTAGAGTCATTCTACTAACGATGATAGTCGCAGTGATCCGATCGTTCCATCATGGCGGCTCTCGTGGACCCAGCGCTGGCTAGATGACCACCGAGAGCAGGAGAAGCATAGTGATCATCCCGGCGGATATCCTGTCGCTGCGTCCGTGCTGCATCGCAGCCGGATGCTCTGCAACGAAACGAATTTCCCGGAGTGCATTTAGTCGTGCCGAGGAATATGGAAACGTTCGCCTAACGCCTCCGGTATGCCACACCGCGCGATATAGCTCGAACGCTCCACGGCTGACGAAGATGTATCCCGGCTCGATCTACGCGGCGCGATGCGAGCGCGTCAAGGTTTCCACTTAGTTTGCGTAATTACGTAAAATTACGCGCGAACAGCGCGTCCTAATATGTCGGAGTGGTACGTAAATGAAATTTCGGAAACTCCTGAAACTGCTCGGAACGCTCCGCGATCCTGCTACGCGCTCTTCTTCGAAGTTTCCCGAATCCTTCGGGATCCCGTCGCGCGAAGCGAGCCGACGCTCTCGCTTTACCAGAGATTTCGGTTTGATTATGCTACCTGTGCACCGGGTCAGCCCCTAACTTGCCTCCTTTCTCATCGCAGTTCGTTCATTAGCAGACACGTGCTCTTCCGATTAACTTCAACAACGCACACTGTGATTTAAATGGAAGTACTATTCTTTTATAGCATTGAAACGTTATCATAGAGTTTGATAAAGTGTAATCGGACATGGAGGTACCGTAACGTAGTCTATACTTTAAAAGATTCATTCATATTTATCAAGGTATTCAACTATATTCAACATACTTTAAATTCTAAACTAAAATAAAATAAATACAATAAAAAGAAAATCATTTAAAATAGAATATCACTTCAATAATATAAATGTTAAAGAGTTAAAACGCTTGCAGACTTACTGCCACATTGTATACATATACAGGGTGTCTCATAATACATGGTACAAGCTAGGTCAGGTATGACAAAAATCAAGAATAACGAGATTGCGTGGAACGCTTCGTTTTCAAGAAAATTAAATTTAAATAAAAATAATCGATATCGCTATCAACTTGAATATGACGTTCTAATTCGATGAGAGTCGGGAATAATCGCATTATTATAGTAAACAAGCCCTGTCATTGCACAAACACGGTCCCAACAGTGTCTTGTAATGAAATCTGTGACATCGGTTTCTCGGTAAAGGCGCGTGCACTCAACTGATATTTAAATTGAATTTTCCTGAAGCGAAGTCTCCTAAGCAATTTCGTTATTCTTGATTTTCGTATTACTTCCAGCCAATTGATCAGACCTAACTTGCACCGTGAATTACGAGCCACCCTGTACACAGCCAGTAACGCAAGTTTTGTTCGCCTACGAGCATGAAAGAGCTAAAACTGAATCTATGAACTGTCAAGTGTACGAGCGACACTTCGGAGAGTGCACTAGCAAAGAGGGAAAGAGAGAGTTTCCACTGCCCTAATTTCTCAAAAGCTATCCTCACTCGGGGATCGCATTCCAACACGCGATCCCAACACCGTGTAAGCAGTGTCGGCTCGCTTGTTAGTTACCGGAATGACGGGGCGCGATCGCGAGGATCGAACCGGGCTTTCTTTTCTAGACTGTAAGCTTCCGGCTTGAACACGGAAAGAAGGAAAAAGGCCGGGGTAGCGTTTGTGTGCTCTCGGTCTGCACACTTGGAGCAATTGAGTACACGATGGAACCGAGGTGAGGGCGAGACCGTTTTCGTCAGCTGAAATAGGTTGACGAGCTTCGTATCGCACTGCTAGCTGGACGAGACTAAACATTTCTGTTCCTGAAGATACTAAGTCCATTTACCTCATTGGTCAACCATAAATCATCCCTTACAATAATTTGCTACGAAATAACGTAATTGAAGTGATTCGATAATTAATTCATTGAATACTTAAGATATATCAATCATCAATGTTCAATTTCGAGTGTGTTTATGTTCATAATTTACGTCTCAAAGTTCAATGTTGGCATAATTCAATGGTTACTGTGTTCAACGTTCAAGGTCAACATTCAACAATGAATGTACATTGAACAAATCAACAAATTCCTTCAACTCCAATTGGACATGAAAAACTTGAAGATACGTCTTTGTGTAGATATTTATATAGATAGATATTAATTCTTACCGTTAACAACATGTACCCTCGCACTAGCAGGGTGCATCATTCCCGGCGTGCAGGTGTACTGTCCAGAGTCCGCCTTGGTGGCCATCTGTATGAGCAAACGGCTCGATGTGACCGGTCCTCTCTCCGTTACGAGACTGATGCCCCCCCTCGGCGTCTCGAAGTTAATCGCCTGCGAAACAAACAAGAGGAACAGCTGGCTCGAGTTATCTGTCTGCGACGTGACCGGCTGCGAATAGACCCACTGGTGGACACCAGCAACGGACAAGCAATGACGGCACGAATGCTAACGGTGAGGTGCATCGGACCGAGATGCATCGAAAACACGTTCGAGGATCGAGGTTGTCTCTGACGAATCTTCGGGAACTCGGCTATTATACGAACGCGGTTTCACGCCATGGTCAACTCGGTTCTTGACGTGTTACACTGACTCGGTGGAAGGAGACAGTCTTCGTTCAATTGTTCGAGTCTGTCGATTTTCGTGTGGCGTCTATTTAGATCGGTATGAACTGTACTCTTAAAATAGGACTTCAAACTTGCTCAATGTTCGATGTGTTCAATGTGCTGAATGTATTCAATGTTTAAGATTTAATGTTCTACGTCCAACGTTCAAGAATCAATGTTCACTGTGTTTTACTACTACACTTTACGTGTTCATTATCAAGACGCATGATTCAAAATGCAATGTTCAACGTTCGTGTTTCAACATTCAAGGTTCAGTGTTCAGCTTCTAATTTCCGAATTCGTATTCGTTATTATTTTTCCCAGTCACTTCTCCACCTGCACCAAGTACATTCACTTGGACCGTTCCAGTTTGGTAAACAGTTAGAGTAAAAGGTTCTTGTGCAGAATACAATACCCGAGTGTCAAGCTGACAGGAAGATTCCTCGCGAGTCACGTGCACCCTCGAAAACTAAAAGCCACGACTATCTTTTCTTTTCAATTTCTTCGCGTCGTCCGTTCGAACAGCTTACGCGACGAGACGAAACGTGTACCGCGTTATATTTCGACAAGATTATGGCAGAGCGCAGCCGCGTTGGGACCGATTACCGGTAACGAGGTTCGCTACGTCAACCCGGAGGAGAATTCCTGGGCGAGCAGAGGAAAGGAGAGGACGCTTAATCCTTTGCCGGGCGGCGAGACAGTTTAAAGAAAGTAAAGACCGAATGGAAAGAAAATAGAACGGCTTTTAATGCGTTCCCGGACGGTTTCGAGTTGGTCCCCGTTGGTTCCGAGATGGCTCCTTGTTTAACCTTTGTCCCCTTTCGATCAGTCTACGATCGAGGGTTGAAAGGGAGAGAAAGGTTCGGGGAGGCGCTTCTTTCCGTGATAAATCTCTTGGGGATCTGCTCGTTCCTCGATCGTTTCGATTCTCATTTCACCCGGTGAATAATTTACGCTCCACCTGTCGGTATTTCCGCCAGCGGTTCGCACCTTTCTCTGTCTCCCGTTAGTCGCGGAACAATCGGTGTAGCTTGTTAGGTTTCATGAATAACGACTCGCGTCGGCACTCGATACCGCGGAATAACAATGGAGCCGTTCGTTCAGGCGATTCTTTCAACGGTACAGTAGAGAGTATCTTTCTCTCTCAGGTGACGCGAAGTATACGAACGAAACCCGTGTTCACTAAAAACAGAGACGCGTAACCGTTGTGCGTAGCGGAGCTCTTTGATCTCGTAAGGGAGGATTCACCGGACCGTTTACCTCGTGATTATGGCTCCAAATGATCACGGACGGTGGCTCCGGTGCGTATCTCACCAGGCACGTCAGGTTTATCGTGCTGCCCTTGTTGATGAAGAAATCCGGCCCTCCGGCAATCTCCGTGACTGGCTCTGCAATCAGAAATGGCCGGCGTTTACCCTTTGTTCACCGACTACTCGAAACGAAAATTAGGTTGCCAGAAATTTCATGACGGTTTTTACGTTTAATCTGTTCAATGTTTAATGTGTCCCATATTTAAAGTGTCCAATGCTCAATGTGTTTAAAGTATTCAATGTTTAATGTGTTCTATGTTCAATGTTCAGTGTGTCCCATATTTAAAGTGTCCAATGTTCAATGTGTTTAAAGTTTTCAATGTTTAATGTGTTCTATGTTAAATGTTCAGTGTGTCTCTTATTTAAAGTGTCCAATGTTCAATGTGTTCAATATTTAAGATTTCCAATGTTCAATATGGTGAATATATTCAATGTTGATGGTGTTCGAATGTCTTGTGTACTCAATGATCAATTTTCATGGCGTTCCAATGTCTAGAGTATTCAATATGTTTAATGTTGACATTATTCAAGGTTCAACGTTGAATGTTCACACGAGTCAAGGATCAATGTCTCTGTTAGATAAAAAATCAGTCTAACAATACAAAATTTTAGGTGGTTTCCATCCATCACCGACAATGAGACACAAGCACGAGATCAGAGGCGGAACGTTCCCTGCAATTACGAGAGTTGATTCGGAAGGGCTCACTCGAGAACCGAAGAGCCCTCAAGGGCTTCTCGAGAGAACCGTAGGGAGCCGAGCAGACCTCCAAGGACACGCGGTTGGCGACCAACTAGTGATATATACGTCACAATTATCGCAACTCGGAAAAACAGAACGCCACGGAATCTGTTACGCGTTTTCGGCTCCGTTGGGAGTCCTTGGAGAGACCTCGGCATAAAATAATTAGAACGTTTAGAATCTCGAGAGGGCCGCCGGGCTTAATCAGCGATTTCCATCTTTTCGAATTAACCTGATCCTCTTCCATGGAGTTTGTAACTTTTTCCGCGGTGGTCACTCGCGAGTTCTCGTCAGCCGTTGAGATGAGAGAAGCTTTTAACGAGTGCGGAAAACTGTATCTGTTGCGGTCGGTTAGCATGCAATTCCAGACGAGCGAAATTTACTTTTATTTCCGATTATTTACGTTTAATTACTACTTTTTTTTCTGCGCGACTGAGCGAGATGGATTACATGACTCGATTAATATCTTACGGCCTTTCAAGTTTTTCGATTACATCTGTCGGAATATTTTCACAATTGTTTTCAATAAATTTTGTAAACTTTCGTTCCGAAGAATATCAATATCATATTTTACATATTTAAATTACAAATTTATAAATTCTTCGCATTAGTTTCGTTTTATGCGTACGCGTTACTGGCACAAACCTTCGCTGTACTATTGATTTATTCATGTAGAAGTTTGCAATGCGTTAACCGGCAATAATCCGGGAATAAATTGTTCCGTGTTTTCTTCCCGGAAAATTAACTTGTTTACGAATGCGTCGGGTTTTTCTCCTTTTTGCCAAACTGGGAGTTGCATTTTGAACGAAAGCGCGACGGAACTGATTCCTGCGGAACCGTTGTTTAATCCTGTTTCGATAATCCTTTGCCGTCAGGACATTCGGCCGAGCAACTAACCGATTAAGCTAACTGGAAACCGAACGATCTCAAAAGAACCAAAGGGCAGATTTAAATAAAGTAATTCTGATCCCCGGATTAATGTGATCCGCCCTCGCAAAAGCATCTCCTTGCAATTCCTGCATTTTTCTGCAACAATCCTCGAACATTCGCTCTGATTTCTGTAAAAAAATAATGGCCGTTCCGAACCTGACGCTTTGAAGATATATCGACGTTATTACTGGACCGAGAAACTTTATGCAAATTCCAATTTTCATGGATTGCTTCATGCAAACCAGGATAAGGGAGAATTCATCTTGGAGATGGTTCTCTTTGGTAGAAATGGGGCAGAAATGACATTAGCGTTACCATGTTACTCCAAGTAGTCGAAAGGCGAAAAGATCCACAACCTGGTTGTTAAAATATTCTTACAACAGTTTACCGTCCGCGATATCGCTGGAAAACCACGATCAAATCATTTAGAATTTTATTTCTGAATATAAATTCAGATTCAAATAGCTGCTCCACGTTTATGATAGTCGTGCGAGGGAATTAGAAGACCGAGAATAAAAATTAAAAACGGACTAAAAAGTATAAAATAATTTTTCCTAGTGCCATACAAATTCCTAACCTCGTACACATAGTCCTGAAAATTTGTGATTGTGAATTTTAAATAGCTGTGAAAATACTTGTGGGATTTCAACCGAAAAACGTGGGGC